>JAVTVY010020667.1:0-72582 GCA_036873755.1 Hanleya hanleyi
ATATCCAGCCGGTCCCTAGCATTACTGTTTCCAGTCATACGCCTGACAACAACGAACATTTTCTGGAAGATGCTGTGGATGTTCCCAGCGATCTCTTACCCGAAGATCATCCAGTTAGTGAGATGTATCGACGCCATTGGTCCATGATCCGACACTGCTTCCACCGTCATCGCCCTATATTGAACTTGTACAATTTCCGACTGACCGACCTCGCCCGTCAACGCAGCTAAGTGGAAGCCATCTTCAATGACCAACCTACGTCCTTCACATTAAATGTGGCATTTGGGTACATCTTATGCCATAAGATGACGCGTGAATTGTGCTATTTCTATTCCAGTGCCATCAACCCAGTGTACGACCATCCTTTCACAATCACCAATCGGGCGTCGCTAGAGACGATGCTGGCCCAACTGCACACTGTGGATCCCTTGGAATGGGCCTATGAACAGCGTCCCAACACCGAGTGGATAGGGTCACCAATGTTACGTTCCTCGTGGTTAAGCTGACCCACCACCCCCATCGGATGAAAGTATTCACCCATGCACTGATAGATACTCAGAATGCACAAACAACTATCTGAGGATATGTTTCCTCAACGGTATCCTGGCCTGCCCGATGACGATTAGAAACAGTCTACATCCGGTAGGTAGTTGAACTGAGTGTGCTAAAAATAGATCAACAGCTAGCGTGCTATAAAAGGGAAGCGGCCTTGCCGTTTCATCAGACACTCTGTCAACCACCAAGATGTTCACTTGTACAACTTGCCAGAAGTCATTTACTCGCCCAGAAGATTTACGACGCCACGAGGCCTCCATCCACAACGGTGCACGACATACTTGTATAACATGCGCACGGTCATTTAATCGGGAGGATCATTTACTGCGCCACGAACGCTCAGTCCACGAGGGCGCGACGGAACAATGTAAGGATTGTGGTGAACTCTTCAAACGACGCAGTCAGTTAAGACGGCATCAGCGTTTGATTCATGTCCCGTCTCCACGGTTTTGGCGACAACTTCCTACTGAAGAGGAGCCGCGGAAGGTCAGACCCAGTGAAGATAAGCCCGGGGAGACGAACGCCACTGGTGATGCGATGACGGAGAGCCCGCCTATACCCACAGTTGGGAAGAGCCTGGATTTCCAGCCGGACCCCACCGTTACGGTTTCGAGTCATACGTCATACATCGAACATTTTCTGGACGAGCCCATAAATGTTCCTAGCGATCTCTTACCCGAATATCATCCAGAGAGTGACGTCTCTCGGCGCCATTGGACCATGACACGGCACTGTTTCCACCGTCATCGCTCTACGTGGAAACCATCTTCAATGACCAACCTACGGCCTTCACATTAAATGTAGCATTTGGGTACATCTTATGCCATAAGGTGACGGGTGAATTGCGCTATTTCTATTCCAGTGCCATCCGCCCAGTGTACGACCAACCGTTTACCATCAATGACCGGAGGTCACTAGAGATGATGCTGGACCAAGTGGAACAATTAGATGTCTTGGGATGGGCCCAACAACAACGACCCAACACCAAGTGGACAGTGAAGAGGGTGACCAATGTTACGTTTTTCCTTACCAAGCTGATCCACCACTGCCATCGGTTGAATGCGTCACTCGTGCACTGATGAATACTCAGAATGTACGCAAACAACTATCTGAGGATATGTTGCCTCAACGGTATCCTGGCCTGCCCGCCGATGATTAGAATAAACGTTTCAGAGCGAACATGGCCGAAGATGGAACTTTCTGAAATGGAGACTTCTGATTGGACAAGAATACATCTAACGGACAGGAACGAATGTGACAGATACAAATGGTGGCAAGAGTCTTTTTGAGTTGTAAACATACCCAACGCGGCTCCCCCAGCGTGAGTATGATGTAACATTGGGGAAAATAAACTATATGAAAAAACTTCTTGTTGTTGTTGTTCTCTCATGTGTCATCCTTGTTGTTGTTGTTGTTCTCTCTCCGGTCTATATCATGGCGTCAAGGCGTTATGTAAGAGCGTTAAGGCGTAACGACGGGCGTTGACGGGCGTCACTGCATTTCGATGAATTGGTGTCAATTCCATGGAATATCTAGAAAATCAGAACTTCTGAGCTATTTCACCAGGGCGTTGAAGCGTTAAGCTTGGCGTTGGCGGGCGTTGCTACAATATGACACCTCATCATACGACGCATTCGGACCAAGATTGGAGAACAACACAAAGTATTGGTAGTTCAAGGCAATATCTCTGGACGCCTTCCCTTGAGGAAAGAGATTCTGGGTCAAATAGATGACGGACAGATTCTGATGATGGGATCCTTTCCACATACCCCCAAAAATGCCTGTTTTCTCTACTACGGCCAGGCTGCGCATGCGCAGATTGACGCGACTTGCACTGAAAAACACGCCATTCTGACTCTACCCACACAAGCTTCACATTGATACCTCACACGACCCATTCGAACCGTGAATAGCCCATCTCTACCCCCAAACACACACCCACATACCCCCCAAAATGCCTGCTTTCTATACTACGGCCAGGCTGCGCATGCGCAGACTATTGAACACGGACGAACCATTAGTGTAGTCAAGTGCTCCTCCACGAGAGCTTCAAAATAAGACCTCACTCGACCCCATCGGATCATTAGGGACTCACCTAGACCCCAACACGCCACCCCGTATGGGCCTATACACCCATAGCCATGCAGTATAGGCCTATGGGCCTACCCAGGCCTCGGTGACTTTTTCCAAAAATTTCACCGTTTCGCTCCGCGACACTTCCTATCATGTTCTAAATGACGAGACGTGAAAAACAAATCCAAACAACCCTACCGCAAATGTATAGAAGTACGTTTCCCAGGGGGCCAAACATTGATCCTATACCCCCAGTATGGGACTATATGGGTCTATATGGGGCTATATGGGTCTATATGGGGCGTACTTTTTCAAAAAATTCACCGATTCGCTCCGGGACACTTCCTATCATGTTCTAAATGACGAGACGTGAAAAACGAATCCAAACAACCCTACCGCAAATGTATAGAAGTACGTTTCCCAGGGGGACAAACATTGATCCTATACCCCCAGTATGGGACTATATGGGTCTATATGGGTCTCGATGACTTTTTTCAAAAATTTCACCGATTCGCTCCGGGACACTTTATAACATGTTTGTCTTGACGAGACCAAGAAAACGAGACCCCACAACCTATACCGCAAATGTCGAGAAGTAGGTTTCCCAGGATGGTCCTATACCCCCCATACCCCATATAGGCATTTTCACGTAATTTAGGATAAAGTCCGTGTTCCGTATTTTTTTCAGGAAAAATTTTACATGCACTTCACTTTGATACCTCATACAACTCCATCGGCCCATTAGGGGCTCCCCTAGCTCCAAAACGTCTAGCAGGACCCATACAAGGTCCAGTTTTCGACACTAGGTGACCACATCCCGACGAAATGGCCAGTTTTCGACACCGGATGTGCCGCCATCTTGAACATACGTGCCGCCATCTTGGATATGGCCCATAATGCACCGGGTCAAAATACTCGCTTCTGACTGGCTGAGAGCTCTGTGACGGATTTGAAATACTCGCTTCTGATTGGACGAGAGCTCCGCATTGCGTCTGCGCATGCGCAGAATGATATTCCTACCGCACACCCAACCCATCAGATGCCCCTTCACGAATGCTTCACTTTGATACCTCACTCAACTCCATCGGCCCATTAGGGACTCCCCTAGCTCTCAAAACGTCTATTTTCATACCCTTGGGCCACCGTGCATGCGCGGAATGACGCTATTTCAACCCCACACCCAGCCCATTAGATGCCCCCTCACATAAGCTTCACTTTGATATCTCACTCGACCCCATCGGCCCATTAGGGGCTCCCCTAGCTCCAAAACGTCTAGCATGACCCATACAAGGTCCAGTTTTCGACACTAGGTGACCACATCCCGACGAAATGGCCAGTTTTCGACACCGGATGTGCCGCCATCTTGAACATACGTGCCGCTATCTTGGATATGGCCCATAATGCACCGGGTCAAAATACTCGCTTCTGATTGGCTGAGAGCTCTGTGACGGATTTGAAATACTCGCTTCTGATTGGACGAGAGCTCCGCATTGCGTCTGCGGATGCGCAGAATGATATTCCTACCGCACACCCAACCCATCAGATGCCCCTTCACGAATGCTTCACTTTGATACCTCACTCAACTCCATCGGCCCATTAGGGACTCCCCTAGCTCTCAAAACGTTTATTTTCATACCCTTGGGCCATCGCGCATGCGCGGAGTGACGCTATTTCAACCCACACCCAGCCCATTAGATGCCCCTTCACGAATGCTTCACTTTGATACCTCACTCAACTCCATCGGCCCATTAGGGACTCCCCTAGCTCTCAAAACGTCTATTTTCATGCCCTTGGGCCACCGCGCATGCGCGGAATGATGCTATTTCAACCCCACACCCAGCCCATCAGATGCCCCTTCACGAATGCTTCACTTTGATACCTCAGTCGACCCCATCGGACCATTAGTGGCTCCCCTAGCTCCAAAACGTCTATTTCCATACCCTTTGGCCACCGTGCATGCGCAGAATGCCGATATTTCAACCCCACACCCAGCCCATCAGATGCCCCTTCCCGAATGTTTCACTTTGATACCTCACTCGACCCCATTGGACCATTAGTGGCTCCCCTAGCTCCAAAACGTCTATTTTCATACCCTTGGGCCACCGCGCATGCGCAGAATGCCGATATTTCAACCCCACACCCAGCCCATCAGATGCCCCTTCACGAATGCTTCACTTTGATACCTCAGTCGACCCCATTGGACCATTAGTGGCTCCCCTAGCTCCAAAACGTCTATTTTCATACCCTTGGGCCACCGCGCATGCGCAGAATGCCGATATTTCAACCCCACACCCAGTCCATCAGATGCCCCTTCACGAATGCTTCACATTGATACCTCATATGACCCCATTGGGCCATTAGTAACTCCTCTAGCTCCATAACGTCTATTTCCATACCCTTGGGCCACCGCGCATGCGCAGAATGCCGATATTTCAATCCCACACCCAGTCCATCAGATGCCCCTTCACGAATGCTTCACTTTGAAACCTCATTCGACCCCATCGGACCATTAGTGGCTCCCCTAGCTCCAACATGGCTATTTTCATACCCTTGGGCCACCGCGCATGCGCAGAATGGCGATATTTCAACCCCACACCCAGCCCATCAGAACCACAATCCATAGTAAAATCCACAAGACCAAAATGACCACCCCTATACATCATACAGGCATTCCCTGTAAAGACGCAAATGTTCGAATCAGGGGAGATGACCCGGCATTTGTCCTACAGAGGGTTCGCCCAGTCAGAAGTTGTCTTCCTTGCCTCCAGAGGGCAGCGCGATCGATGTCGTGATGTCAAAACGGAATCTCCATTGCAAGAACCGCCATTTTGTTTGTTTATTTTTTGCGGAGACATATCGGACAATAAACGCTCAACCCTGGGGTGGCACTGATGCTAGACTCGTCATAATAAGATCGTACAACACCTATATGGTATCTTTTTGTCCCCCGCCGCAACGCGGCCGGGGACTTTAAAATGGTTCTTGCTTCTTTGTGTCCGTGGATGTCCGTGGATGTCCGTCCATGTCTGTTCGAAGCGATAACTTCCTAACGCTTTGTTGGATTCTTTCGAAATTCGGAATATGCATTCCTTGCGGCAAGACGCAAGTCCGTATTGCATTTCAGCAACATCTGCCTGAAGGTGGCGCCACTAGTTCTTGCTTCTTTGCGTATGTGGATGTCCGTGTACGTCCGTCCATGTCTGTTCGAAGCGATAACTTTCTAACGCTTAGTTGGATTCTTCCGAAATTCGGCATACGCATTCCTTGCGACAAGACACCAGTCCGTATTGCATTTCAGCAACATCTGCTTGAAGGTGGCGCCACTAGTTCTTGCTTCTTCGTATCCATGAATGTCCGTGTACGTCTGTTCGAAGTGATAACTTCCTAACGTTTTGTTGGATTCTTCCGAAATTCGGAATATGCATACCTTGCGACAAGATGCCAGTCTGTATTACATCTCAGCAACATCTGCCTGAAGGTGGCGCCACTGGTTCTTACTTCTTTGTGTCCGTGGATGTTCGTGTACGTCCGTGCATGTATGTTCGAAGCGATAACTTCCTAACGCTTTGTTGGATTCTTCCGAAATTCAGCATTCGCATTCCTTGCGACAAGAGGCCAGTCCGTATTGCATTTCAGCAACATCTGCCTGAAGGTGGCACCACTAGTTCTTGCTTCTTTGCATCCGTGGATGTCCGTGTACGTCCGTGCATGTCTGTTCGAAGTGATAACTTCCTAAAGTTTTGTTGGATTCTTCCAAAATTAGAATACGCATTCCTTGTGACAAGACGCCAGTCCGTATTACATTTCAGCAACATCTGCCTGAAGGTAGCGCCACTGGTTCTTGCTTCTTTGAGTCCGTGGATGTTCGTGTACGTCCGTGCATGTCTGTTCGAAGCGATAACTTCCTAACGCTTTGTTGGATTCTTCCGAAATTCAGCATTCGCATTCCTTGCGACAAGAGGCCAGTCCGTATTGCATTTCAGCAACATCGGCCTGAAGGTGGCGCCACTGGGTCAAAATAGATTTTTTTCCGTGTACATCTGTTCGAAGCGATAACTTCCTAATATTGTGTTGGATTATTCCGAAATTCGGAATACGCATTCCTTGCAACAGACGCCAGTCCGTATTGCATTTCAGCAACATCTGCCTGAAGGTGGCACCACTGAGTTTCTCTTCTTCTTGTCCGTTCCAGTCAAAATGGGCCTTCAATTTTGCTATATGAAATCATTCTATTCCACATCATATGATTTACCCTAAAGCTTTTGCATGAACCATATTTTATTTCAGAAGTATAATGTGAAATAACTGGCGGGGAAATCCCCGCAGTACTGAATCCCTGATTTTTGAATTTCGTGTCATCTTAAACGAAGGACAACATTTCCTTCAATTTTGCTAACAAATAATTGTATTGCACATCATATGATTTACCCTGAAGCTTCTGCATGAATCATTTGTGTCCACACATGTATATTACTATATTAATTACAACTGTGTTCCTAATGTTTGGGTGCACACTGTGCATATGATCAATTTCCTGAATTGAACTGAATTCAACCTTGCCGGTCTTCAGACTGACAGATGATGGCATGCAGTTGTCAGTGCAGTTGTTCATGTACAGGGAGCTTTCTATGAATGAGTTGCAACCCCAAAAGGCTTAAAATTTATCAGGCACAGACCCATGTTTTTACCCCTCGGCCAATTTTGGCCATGGGGTATTGTCATCATCTTGTACGTCCGTCTGTCCGTACGTCCGTTCGTGAGCGAGATAGCCGGAAAACTGTTCCGCTGATGAATTCCAAATTTGGTATGCTTATTTACCTAGTCAAGGACCAGAAGCCTATAGAATTGGGACCTGATTGGGTGGGAACCTTAGCAGCCATCTTTAATTTCATGCAAAATGGATAATGATCCATATCTCGGAAACCATTCAACTGTTCAATACGAAATTTGATATACATCATCGATACATCAAGCAACTTTCAACGAATTACCAAACAGGCATTTCTGATTAGCTGGGAACCCTGGAGGCCATCTTTAATTCATGCGAAATCGATAATGATAGCCTACATATCTCGGTTACCATTCAATTGTTTTATATGAAGGTTGGTATATATCATCGATACATCCAGATACTTTGAATCGGGACCTGATTGACTGAAAACCTTGGTGGCCATCTTTAATTTAGGCAAAATCATTAATGATCTCTATATCTGATTCCGTTGGAGTGCTCAGTGTAAAATTTGGTATACATCATTGATGCATCAAGAGACTTACGATGAATGACAGATCTGGTTTCTCTGATTGGGCGGAAATCTTGGCGGCCATCTTTAATTTATTCAAAATCTTTAATGATGTTTATCTCTGATACCATTCAAATGTTCTATACGAAACTTGATTTACAGCATCGATGTATGAAGAGACTTGCATTAATGAATAACCACATTAGTTCCTCTGAGTGACGGGAAGGATGGGCAACCATCTTTAATTTATGTAAAATCATTAATGATCTCTATCTCTGACACTGTTCAAATGCTCAATGTAAAATTTGGTATACATTATCGATGCATCATCTCGGTTACTTCTACACGATGTGCCTAGGATAAAGTACTATACTATACACAATTTTTTGTAATTCAGCATCGCAGAAAACCATCGATTGCGTTTTCATGGTAAAAGGGTTAGGAAAGAACTAAAAATACACTTCAATGCAGAGTGATTTTGATTGACGCCAGAAATCGCTCAGAACGCTTCTTCGGCGATCTAGACCCCAGGAGCATCTGGGGCCTGGGCGGCCCCTGGATCCTCACCTAAAGTGCAATGATAGTGGCCGTACCACTTTGAATTTGCTTCCGACGCCCCCTGTATTAACAGACAGTGTCAACGTACTGTTCCAGCTGTCTCCCGTTCAGTGATTGGTCATTCGACCCCGCCATTTTAAACTAATACGAGCATTTTCATTGGATCACTATTAGATAAGACCCACCCCAATCTTCATACACAACCACGCGACTGTCTCAGTTGACTGATGACATAGCGCGGCCTCGTTTTTGATTTCAAAATCTGCCGTCTAACTGGGAAAATGCTGTTGTTGCTGCATCAGCCGATCATTGGCCCCCTGTAGAAGATACTATAGGCTAATACATGTAGGCTACCATGCCATGAGATGATGCTTGGGATTGCATTTCGCTCATTTGCACCTACAGGTGGCGACAACTGGTGGCAAATTTAAAATTTGGTTTCCGGGCAACAGGTTGATGCCTTCAGCTTCTCGTCAAATTTGGTTTGCAGATAATGCCTTGAGATGTCACTTGGGGATGCTTCTCGGTGCTTCACTGCATGGAAACTATATCACAGAAGCAATCAACTTTCAGTCAATCGTTCTGAGTTGATCTTAAAACTTGGGAAGGCAGAAAGACCCTTCCACATCCAACGCCTATGAAGCAGCAGTTGCCTCCCTCATGTATATCCCCTGAGACCAACAATGCTAAAAAATATTGCTGCCATTTCGGCGGGGGACCTAGCATCCTCTGGCTGCTTGTTATTATTATTATATGTCTTAGAGGGTTTTTTGAGGGTAATGTGAGGGTTTTTTGAGGGTAATGTTGCTCAATTTACCGTGACATGAGACGAGGCAAAAATTCAAGATGGCGGCCAAACATTCGAGTTGTCTCCTCAGTACATGTCTTGATCACGTGATCGTCATGGGAAACCCCCACTGGGAAACTCCGCCTCAAACCCGCCTCATGACGTCACAAATTTTACCTATCAAAACAGCGCCCCCTGGTGGATGCAAGAGTTATCTCCCCCGGCAAAATGAGGTCTGTAATGCACTACTACTACTACTGGCGTCTCATGTGTAAAGATATCAACCTCCTTTCAGAGAAAACAGGATTTGTTGTTATGTTTGTGCGCAGTTTACCCAGTTGATGTCAACTGAAATATCGAAATATCACAGTTCAATTTGGAGATTCATTTGATTATGGTTAAATACTGTAAACCTGAGAACCAACATACATTTACTGTGAACGAGGGCGTCGTTATGGGGAGAGTCGCTGGGTGCGAACGACCAACAGCGCCCAACCGTATGTTATTTTTTTTGTGTTGAACTTCACAGTGATGGGCTCTCTAATAAGTAAGCATGGAACACGACCCCCTCTCAAGAAATCCTGGCGACGCCCATGGAGAAATAACGGTAATATATAACAATACTTGTATAAACTGTTTTTATTTGTAAAGTATTTATCGATGATGGTTCTAAGGGTGAAAAAATATTATCGGTAGTACGATAGTCTTTACGAAGCCTTAACAAGTTGTTTGTTTCAACATAGGTTGCTATTCTAGTATTAATGATCTTAGCAAAAAGCTTTCCCGAAGAGTTGCTGAGAGCAATGCCTCGGACTTCTCCTGGACTTTTGCTGTTCCCTAATAATTTTAGATTATTGAAAATATCTTCATTGATGTATTCAGTGTTTCATCAATTGGGAGGCTGTTGGGTGCACTGCACAAGGAGGTTGTGTTTGGTTAAGGAATTGGCAAACCGGAAAAGTTGACAAAATGGCCCTATAAAACATTCTTCTCGGGATCTATCGTCGACTTTTCATGTTAACTTAGCTTGTTTACATTCTCTGTCATGCCACGTTAACAACGGTAACGAACACCTGTAAGTGAAGTCCACCGTACTACGTCCACTGTGGCAAGTAAAGTAAAGTAAAGTAAAGACCGTCTCTTACCATTCTTCCATTTAACATGACTAATTTATCAGACATATTCAGCTCGATCAATTTCCTGCCGAAGTTATCGATTTTGAAGTCCTGAGTAGTAGGAAGAGGACCGATTCATTATAAAAAATGAGGGTGAAGCGTGAGGGTGATGCGGAGTGACGTCACAGATGACGTCTCATCCGGTCACGTCACTTCCGGGTCAAAGGTCACATCCGATTCAAAGCTCACGTCAGGATCAAAGATGACTTCCGGTCGCGTGACGGCCCAGCAAGAGTTATCTGTCCCTAAACAAGATCTCGGTGACTTCAATGTTAGTGGGCAACCCACTCATGGACATTTGCGGTATGCGGTGTGGTACCTTGTTTTCTCAGTCTCGCGCTGTAAAAGACGATTGGAGGCATCTCGATGCCATGGATGAGTTTTACTGAAAAGTTCGGACAGACATGTTAGGCCCATTCCGGCGTAGTGGACAATAACCTGGCTCCTTGGGCAACCCACGCATGGACATTTGCGGTATGGGGTGTGGCACCTTGTTTTCTCTGTCTCGAACTGTAGAACACGATGGAAAATCCGAAAAACACGGATTTTAGCCCTAAGATAGGGACAAACCCTATCAACCAGATCTATATGGGCTAATATCGGTTCCCAGCGGATCTGGCTTGCCGACAGGTGCAGGATGGGATAGCGGGTGCATGTTTTCTCCGAAGTAAAAATCGGACCACGAACTTGATACCTGGTGAGTCTTAGAAATTGAAAGCGTTCTTGTAACCCCCCATTTTATGAAAGACCCTTATACTTACCTTGTGCATAATAATTTATATTATGCAATAGTGTTGGGTAGATTCTAAACCTCTTATACCAAATTGCCAGAAAAAACGGACACTCCCCTCTAGGGCCTCCATCAACTCCGGCGACCATGACCGCTTAAGTTCCCGCCAAAAACTCCTCAGTTTGATTCTATAATAATTATAGCATGTTAAAAACAATAACAGTTATGTACCTCCCCCGGTCTTTGATTAACAATGTGGGTGGGAGGCGGGATCGCAAGGTAAGTATAAGAGTCTTTCATAGAATGGGAGGTAACAAAGACGCCTTATACTTATACTTGTGCGTAATAATTTATATGATGCAAAACTGTTGGGTAACCCTAGAATTTGTGGAAACCCTGGCGGGGTAGGCCAACCAAAGACAAAACGTAGATACCTGTATCAATTTTAGAACGTAAATGCCGTCATTGATATGTAACCCAGTCCTAACTTTCTTTTGGTACAACTGCTAGGGAAAAACCCTAATAAATCGAGCAAATATACAAAGGGTAAACATAACTGTGATGATTCTGAGATACTCACTTAATTGGACATGAGTGCTCGAAACGCGCTTTCTCACGGGAGGTGAATGTCCGAACTTTCTTTTGGTACAACTGCTAGGGGAAACCCCTAATAAATCGAGCAAATATACAAAGGGTAAACATAACTGTGATGATTCTGAGATACTCACTTAATTGGACATGAGTGCTCGAAACGCGCTTTCTCGCGGAAGGTGCCGGAATAGTATGCGCGGTATTGCTCAGCCTTTTAGTGAGAGTAGCCATTAAATGCTAGCTGTCTACGTAGAAGGGTCCAGGAGATAATACTTGATGAAAGTAGCCTCAGATCTCCACTGAGCAACATCCATGATGTCACTAAGTGAAGCTCCCTTAAATAACGCTTACGAAGTGACTACCGCTTTGGTCTCATCAACTTTGGCGAAAACAAATTCCTTAGTCTGGGCAGCTGTATAGACCATCTACATGGTTTCAATGATCCATCGAGCGATGGTGTCTTTGGAAGCCGGTTTGTGGTTATTGATCTGATGGGTAATCCACACACGATTGTCTGAAGATCGAAGATGTTTGGTAGCTTCGATATTGTACTTCACAACACGCACCGGACATAAGAATTTATCGTCAGGAGAAAACTTACCTAGGTCAGCTAATACCAATGGTTTTGCGCCATGTTTGATAGTCTCCGTTTTCGTCACAAAGTCAGCCCGCGGCTGAAGTAGCAGACCTTTGCCTGTAAAACATAAGCGATCTTCTCAGTGGAGAGAGTATGAATCTCAGTTTTTCTCCGAGCGGACGCCATAGCGACGAGAAATACAGTCTTAATTGTTAAGATCTTAAGGCTGGTCTGACCCATGGGCTCGAAAGGTGGTCGCGTAAGTGCATTAGGACCAATTCGAGATTCCATACAGGAGACAGCTTCTTCACCCGAGGTCGTAGGTGAAACATGCCTTTGATCAGGTCGTCTAATGGTTTGTTCTGCGTAACCTTAGTCCCGTCTCGAAAACTAGGGTGGATTGTCGCTATGGCAGACCGGTAAACAGATATTGTGACTGGTTGTAGTCTCTTTTCTTCGTATAAGAATATGAAGAATTCTGGTACTTCTCCCGGAGTTGTTTGAGAGAGATTCTTATAGTTTCTCTCGCACCAGTCCGAGAACAGACTGAGTTTAGCGTTATAAACCCGTCTGGCGGAGGGCCTTCTACATTGTGCCATGAGATTGGCAGCTTGTTGAGAAAAGCCCTCCTGACGTCGAGATTCGATGACAGATTCCATGCAGTTAATTTGAACATTGCTGGACTGTCGTGACCTCGACGCTCCCGGTATTGTGTGAGGAGATCTGGACGGTCCGGCAGAATGCGTGGGTAGTCTACGACAAGATTGAGGAGACTCGTGAACCACGATCGTGTCTGCCAGAAAGATCGCTCTCGATCTTTTTGAGAACCATCGGAATTAGTATGGTCGGAGGATACGCATAAGCGTACATTCCTGACCACGGAACCGCTAGTGCATCCACGGCGTGCGCCGTTGGATCCGGAAACGGACTCACATATACTGGGAGCTTTTTGTTGTCCTTTGTGGCAAATAGGTCTACATGCGGAGTCGACCACTGAAAGAAGACTTGTCTGAGTACCAAGTCGTTCAGCTGCCATTCGATCGGACGAACTCTGTTGACGAGACAGAGAGTCCGCAAGCACGTTCCGTATCCCCGGAATATGCGCTGCTACCAGGGTCACCTGATGCGTGATCCACCACTGGAATAGCTTCCAGGTCATGAAACATAGCTGGGGGGATCAGGTCCCTCCCTGCTTGTTTATGTATGCGACCACTGTTGAGCTGTCCGACCTTACCAGAACAACATTCTCCCGCACGAGAGCGGGAGAAACCGTTTCAACACTAGGATGACTGCTCTCATCTCCAAGAGATTGATATGCCAAGTCTTTTCCTGCGCGGTCCACTTTCCTTGTGCCAGGTTCTCGTCCAGATGTGCTCCCCAGCCGTCCATGGAGGCGTCCGTAAATAGGACTAGACTCGATACCGACGGATGCAATGGGGCCCCCAAGATGAGGTTGTCCCGGTTCCGCCACCAGCCGAGGGTTGATAATAGTTTCGAGTCTATCGGGATTGGTTGGTTCAAATGACCTGTGCTCTGTTTCCCGAAGGACATTAGGTACATTTGTATGGGTCTGCGTCGAAGTGGAACGTAGTTGACCACTTCTCCCAGACTGACCAGTCGACCCAGAAGTCGCAAGAACTCTCTCGCCGCGGGCCTCTCCTCCAGCAGATCGGCAGCCGGCGAAGGCCGAACCGCCCGATCCGGAGATCGAACTGAACCCCAAGGTGGTGTATGAACAGCTGTGGCGGGGTCAGCACTGACTTGGGTACGTTGACTATCCACCCGCTGAGAAGCGCATGGAATAGTGTCAACCTGATTGCATAAGTGACTGCCGTTTCCGACGGTCCCTTGACCAACCAATCGTCAATTTAGGTGCTGATATTCACACCACACCTCCGTAGGACGACCGATATGGCATCCACTACCCGTGTGAAAACTCGAGGGGCAGATGTAATTCCGAACGGTAACGCTTGGAATTCTAATGTCTTGCCGTCGATGGCGAACCTTAGATACTTTTGTAGTCCGAATGGATCGGTACGTGAAAGTATGCGTCCTTCAAATCTATTGATGCGGCCCACATGCCGACCCGAAGGCCGGCCCGTACAGATCAAAGTTTCCATCTTGAATCTCTCGATGCGAATGTAACGGTTGAGGGGCCGTAGATTGAGGACCGGTTGCCATCCCCCGGTTTTCTTGGACACCAAAAACATCCTGGTGTAAAACCCCGGATCCGTTGCCCGATCTTTCACCTCTACTACAGCCGCTTTGTCGAGGAGGGAAGTTATCTCGTCCCGTATAATAGAAATTTTAATGGAGTCTCGAAGTAAAGGGGTCATCAGTGGGGTCCCTGTCAGCGGCGGAGAACGGTTTGGAGTGCTACATTCCATTCGGTATCTATCCGCGACAAACTGCCTTACCAGGCCGTCTGCGCTGAACCGATTCCACCAAGAGGTGAAGTGCGCTAGAGAATCTCCGACCGGCAGGTCCGGGCAACGACACAGAAGTGGCGAGTCCGGTGGCCCCCCTCCCCCCCCCCAACTCGTGCTGAGCTTGAGGTTGGTGTCCTGGGCAGTGAGGGAGTGCACACTGACATGTCAGGTGCGCTTCCCACCCTTACCAGCGGGCTTATAGGAGTTACTTGACTCCTTCTTGCCCTTCCCCTTGCCACGGTAGCCTCTCCTGGCTTTCTTAGGCTTCGAAGAGCCGGAGAAAGAATCAGCGGGCTTGGAAGTGCTGGGTTTGCGCTTCCCCTTGGCAAGGGTCTGGGCTGCTTGACCATGTACTCAAGCTCCTCAAGAGTCAATATGACCTTCAGCCGCGTAAACCTTAAGTCCGTCGGCAAACAGCTCTTGGCTACCGAGAGGTAAGCTCAAGAGGTTCTGCACAAGGTCTTTTGTGTTCAGTCAAGACTCAGCCAGGAAGAGTCTCCGTCGGGCAATCTGCACTCTGGCCACCACCCTAGTCAGAAGATCCAACCCCGTTGCAGTGACCAGCTGCATACAGTGGTCGAATTCTATGAGTGCTTGAGGAACCGATAGCGGTTGTCCATCGCCAGCCACGGTTTTCGGAATCGCATCCCTTTCCATGGAGTGCAACCGGGACACCGCGTCGTCAGCTGTACGCTGCAGGGTCAGCGACGTGCGATGCGTGTGTCATGTGCAGTAGGTGGCTAAAGGTTCGTATCCCGGCCCGGGCCGAACAATCTGCCGCCTTGAGCTCTTCGTCAACTGACTGGCACAACATATCGTTTGGATGTATATCCTCCCTATGTTCCTACTGGTCAGGAAGAAGGCGGACTGCTGTCCATCCTTCGAAGGCCCTTTCATCGGCTTGACATATGGAATATGGAATAGGTCTTTGGATTATGGACGCGGATATTCTCTAATGGACGACGGCTGGATTATGAATGACGGACTAGACGCTTGTAATTCGGACGGACGGTCAGTGAAGAGCTCAGTGAACCCGGGTGGTGCCGTACGCAAGGAACGCTTACCCTTTCCCTGTGGCCCCACCGATAGCGCTTCGAAAGCCTGACCCACGGATGGATCTAGCCCTAACGAGATCAGCTCAGGCCGGCGAGCCGGTGGCTGTCCCGTTAACGATCGCTTTGCGGGTTCTTACTGCTTAGTGTTCGGAGGGACACCGCACACTTCGGCAGCATACGCTAGCGACCTAGTCCAAGAGGACATATGGTCGAGCGTAAGGAGCTGTGGGCCTCCCGGCATCTTCTGTTGAGCGGTAGCCCGCAGAAGAGCTGCATCGATGGTATCATCGACGGCACTGACTTACTCCTGGTTCAAGTCGACGTGAGGGACGGAGTCCTCTCCGAACGTTGAACCGACCTCCATATCCATATCCTCTAGCAACCGGTCAACAAGAGAGCCGATGACGGAGCTGGATGAAAATCCTAGGTCACCCGTGGGGCGTGACCAGGAGGATTGGATATGTCCTCCGTCCAACGGGTAACCGTCACGGCCCAGGCCGGATGTTCCCGGTTGAACGGAGGCACGATTGCGAGCATGGGCTAGTAACCCAGCATCGGAGCAATCGCGGCCACCGTACAACGCCACAACACGGACCTGTGGATCCGTGTCGGCCGTAGATTGATCGACCTCAATCTCGGCTGGGCTGGTGGACTTAGCCATCCCGTCGAGCGCAGTTGTGTCCCTATCCGTACAGTCTCCCGTCGGACCCCGAGAAGGGCCGGACGGTGTCTCACTATCGACTAGAGTCATAGGAACACATGACGGTTCGGAATGGACGACGAGTCTCAGACGGGCGACGCGAAGTCTTGGCTCGCACCTTAGACTTGCGCGACCTGCGTTTCTTGATCGAAGAAATAGCAGGCGGCTTTCCCAACGCGGCGCTCCCTAGAGGGGACCACGAACACCGGTGCGCCAGTTTCGCTGTTAGCCGTCGCGCCCTGGGAGAAGCCCAAAGCAAGATACAGCTGTGCAAATGCGCGGTAAGTTCTGATTCTGGTATACACCTTCCTACGGGTTGGCAGACTGTAGGAAGACTAGAAACGGAAGTACCCGGATTCACGGTCAGTAGTGCCGCCATGGAACGTACTAACAGCCAGCGCTGAAAGACATCCCAGATTTACCCGAGTCAGACATAAATCTGAATCAAATATAGATCTGATTAAATTAGTGCCAATTAATCATATCATACAGAGCTTATAACTGCCCACATGCCAGCTCTGGGCTTATAGAACGATCCCGCACAGGTGTAGTCCTCTCATAGTGTACTACGGACCTCGTGTATACTAATACCGCCACAACATCATAGATGCCACTATGTGTACAGAAACGAGCTCAATCAAAGAAAGTCTTAGTTTCGTGGTATTATAACAAGAGATGGACCCCATCGTAACTGTCCATTCGTAAAAATCAAGCGTACAACACCGTAATGCGCACACAATGAATAGTGATTCATTGTATAGGTATCAGTATAGCCCCAATTGTACTGTAATACCTCTGAAGCCCCACATGTTGAACTACTATACATGTGCAAACGTATAGTTTGATAATTACGGTACACCATACATACAATCAACTGTATATAGTATTGGAGCGAAAGAATGTTTGGAACGTGAAACATTCTAGACGGTATTTTATTTCCATAGCATGCCATAAAAATACCTCGCATCGTTCTACTAAAATACAGACAACCATGTGCTATTGTTGTGGTTATATACACCGTTCTTTGAAACGTAAACCCAAAGTGCGAATATAGTGTACAGAGCTCAGCTATTAGAATAGTGTCTACATGTACATGCATTGTCCTGCCAAGGTATGCCCAACAAACTATGGAATATTCGCACAAAGAATTCACAGTAACAAAGGGGTTACGTAACTTCTCTAGCAACGGACTCTATGACCTCGACGCACTACCTCGAGAGAGGTGTGCTGCCGGTCAAAATGGAAGCCTAGTAACATGTCGAAAAGAGTCCATTACCGGATCAGTAGCGCACAGCGTAACCTATGATCGTAAAGCCAATTCCGAGTCGCGCCATAGCTTGTCGTGCCAGCCTTGTCGTGCCAGATATTTAACACATTTATCACACTGGTATACGATTCTTATTTACAACGTATATATTATTCTCAAAGCAGAGCAGAATAATCCCATAGTGAAAGCATAGACCCAATATGCTGTTTACAGAATGGCGAGCGCCAAACCGTGCGATCCCATTACACTGAGGATTTCCATAGTACATGATGTACAACAATAAATACAATGAAATGCGCTAAGGAATTCGGCATAATGAGAAAGTCCATAAATGTAAAATCTCACGGACCAATACGGAAGGCTTGAGAGCACGAGTAAATCCAATGAATGTATATGAATCTCCTTAGTTTGAGGAGCACTGTAATCCCCGTGTGGGTTTGATCGTGCTAGATATCAAACTGGGGAGTTGAGTTTTTGGCGGGAACTTAAGCTTTCATGGTCGCCGGAGTTGATGGAGGCTCTAGAGGGGGTGTCCGTTTTTTTCTGGCAATTTGGTATAAGAGGTTTAGAATCTACCCATCAGTATTGCATAATATAAATTATTATGCACAAGGTAAGTATAAGGCGTCTTGATATAAAAGGGAATGTTGTTGAGATTGTGTAGTCTCTCAGTTCCCGACACCAAATCAAGGAAAGTAATGCAGTTGCTCCTTACCAGTAGAGAAAGCAGAAACCCAGTATGTTTGCCCTATGACCTCTCTGGAGAGTTTTAAGGTAACGCCTTAACACCCTATCTGAACGCCTTAACGCCCTATCTTAACATTTTAACGCCCTATCTTAACGCCTTACATTAACGCCCTGGCATAACAGTTTTTTATCTTTTGCACGAAATTGTACCATGCTATTATATAATACTAACGCGTCGAAAAGGTGTATGTATCAATCCATTCACACCATGGAATAAAACAAGTTCAGACTTGGTGGTCTCCGATATGGTCATCGCTCTACGCCGGGACATTGTACAGAGGTTTTGCTGGGAAAACCCATGTTTTTAGGTCATCGCTCTAAATGTCAGAGTAAATTTCTCGAGGAATTTTCTGGGAAAAACCCTGTTCTATTTATAGATCATATCGGTTAGAGCCAGACTAGGGGTAAAACGCGTAAACACACTGAGGGGCAGTAGAGAAAGGGTACTTTCGGAGGTCCCAGGCACTTCAAGGGTATTTACACAGGATTAATACATGCAGCAAGTGAAGAGGAATCCCAACGCAACGCCTTAACGGCCTAACAGACGCATCGACGGCTGCTCCTGTCCAATCAAAAGCCGTCATTTGATGTTGCATCTATCATCTTGTCTCTTGCGAAGTAGAGTCAGACTGAGACTGATATACGCCTTCGCACCCGAGGAGTAGTAGAGAAAGTGAGTTTGGGAAGTGCAAAAGAGCGCGTTTGGGGAGATAGAGCCATGTTCGCTCTGGCTACCTCGTAGAGTTACCTGTGTAAGCGTGTGTGAGGGAGGAGGAGGAGAAGGAGAAGGAGGAGAAGGAGGAGGAGGAATGTGGTTGAGTGAGTGAGTGAGTGAGTGAGTGAGTGAGTGAGTGTGGTGGAGTGTGGTGGTGGTGGTGGTGGTGGATGTTTATGGTGGTGGCGATGGTGGTGGTGGTGATGGCGGTACTGAGCGCTCGTCATAACGCAGTGTCGTTCTAACGCACTATCGTGAAGTGCGCATGCGTGCGATGACGTCACTTCCGGAGCTGACTTTAATCCCGGCGATGAACTCACTTCCGACCATGAGGTCATTTGGGCACGCCTCACTCTCGGAGCTCTTGGAGATCATCAAGCTCGGAGCTCATGAAGCTTGCTGCTCTTGGAGCTCGGAGCTCTTGGTGTGACGTCAAGTTAAGGCGTAATGACGGGCGTTGACGGGCGTCACTAAGTTTCGATGAATTAGTGTCAATTCCATAGAATATATAGACCCATAAGAGCTTCCAGGTTAATTCACCAGGGTGTTGAAGCGTTAAGCTAGGCGTTGGCGAGCGTTACAGTGTTACGTTCATAAAAGCAAGCGTATCCCAGAAACGTGCACAGCTGACATTCGAATGATTAGGCATACTTCCAACGGACAAGGGCGAACATGGCCGAAAGTTGACGTAACGCCAAATGACGGCTTCTGATTGGACAAGAGCAGCCGAGAATGCAAATAACAAACAGGAACGAATATGACAGATACAACTTCAAATGGGGGTTTCTGATTGGACCAGAGCCTACGAGAATTGTGAACATATCCCACGCGGTTAACCCAGCATGGGTATGATGTGATCAAAGGGATAATAAATTATAATTATTATTATTATTATAATAAACTTGTGAACGTGTTGATCTATCTTTCTTTCAAGTGTTCGCATCATGGCAATAAGACATTATGACACTAGGTGCAGAAGACGTTAGGACATCACTGCGTTAAGACGGGCGTTCAGCAACGCCGTCACCTACACCGCCACTGCCACCGCTATATACATCCACTACCACCATCACCACACACCACTCACCACCACACACCACTCACCACCACACACCACACACACACACCACCACCATCACCACCACCACCACACACCACCACACTCACTCACTCATCCAACTCCATTCCTCTTCCACCTGCTCCTCCACACACGCATACAAAGGTAACTGGACAAGAGAGAATATTATAGATGCAACATCAAATGGCGGCTTTTGATTGTTCAGGAGCAGTTGTTGATGCGCCTGTTAGGGAGTTAAGTAGGCGTTAAGGCGTTGCGTGGGGATTTCCCTACTCTTGCTGCATGTATTGATATGCAGATAACCGTAAAGGGCCTAGGGCATAGTCAGCAAAGTGTCCTTTCTCTACTACACCTCAGTGCGTGTACGCGTTTCATCCCCAGTCTATCTATCTTCACGCGATATGATCTACAGGAGAACAGGGATTTTCCCAGAAAATTCCCCGAAAAAATTTACACGGACATTTAGAGCGATGGCCTAAAGAACAGAGGTTTTCCCAGCAAAACCTCCGTGCAATGTCCCGCGTGAAGCGATGACGACATGGGGGACCACCAAGTCTCAACTTATTTTATTCCGTGGTGTGAATGGATTGATGCATAGACCAAACGGCGCGTTAGTATTATATAATAACATGGTACAATTTCGCGCAAAAGATAAAAACGAAACTGTTATGCTAGGGCGTTAAGGCGTTAGGATAAGGCGTTACAGCGGTCAGATAGGCGTTAAGGCGTTACTGTAAAACTCTCCACAGAGGTCATGGGGCAAATATACTGGGTTTCTGCTTTCTCTTCTATTAAGGGGCAACTGGATTACTTCCTCTGATTTGGTGTTGGAAATTGAGAGACTACACAATCTCAACAACAATCCCATTTTTACGACTCACCAGGTGTAAAGTCCGTGTTTCGCTTTTTATTTCGGAGAAAACATGCACCCACTATCCCGCCCTGCATCTGTCGGCAGGCCATGATCCGATATTAACCCATCTGGATCTGCTTGATAGGGGTTTTCCTTGTGTTAGGGCTAAAGTCTAGATTGCTTCCCTTGATTTGGTGTTGGGAATTGAGAGACTACACCATCTCAACAACATTCCCATTTCTAAGACTCACCAGGTGTAAAGTCCGTGTTCCGCTTTTTGTTTCGGAGAAAACATGCACTCACTACCCCTCCCTGCACCTGTCGGCAGGCCACGATCCGATGGGAACCGATATTAGCCCATCTAGATCTGGTTGATAGGGGTTTTCCTTATTTTAGGGCTAAAGTCTGTATTTTCGGACTTTTCCGGGAAAACTTTTACATGCGCCCACCCATGACTTGGTCGATCTCGAGGAGTACTTCACATGGATATGCTAAAATTCCGAAGATCGTGGCCGGGAGTGACCTTTGGGAGCGAATTGTATTTCCGCCACTTTTAGTGCGCAGGGCCAAAGGTCACTTCCGGTTACGATTTTCGAAAATTAATGATATGCGGCAATTACTGCTATGCAAGAAGATCTGATGCGTCAGGATCACTTTTTACAATTACTTGCACGTTTCGGTTGAGTAGCGCATTCCCTAGGCAACACCAGTCCTTATACAAGGGCTTGCTATGATTGGCCATCCCTGCCACGTTTCGTCATTTTGCAACATGGTATAAAATATTTATAGGATGCCAGTAAATATTTTATACCATGGTATAAAAGGCCAAGCTTGGCGTAATTCGTATTTATAGGATGCCTATAATTATTTTGAACCATGGTATAAAATCGCCAAGCCTGCCATAATTCGTATTTATATGATGCCTATAATTATTTTGTACCATGGTATAAAATGGCCAAGCCTGCCATAATTCGTATTTATAGGATGCCTGTAAATAATATATACCGAAGATCGTGGCCGGGAGTGACCTTTGGGAGCAAATTGTATTTCCGCCACTTTTAGTGCGCAGGGCCAAAGGTCACTTCCGGTTACGATTTTCGAAAATTAATGATATGCGGCAATTACTGCTATGCAAGAAGATCTGATGCGTCAGGATCACTTTTTACAATTACTTGCACGTTTCGGTTGAGTAGCGCATTCCCTAGGCAACACCAGTCCTTATACAAGGGCTTGCTATGATTGGCCATCCCTGCCACGTTTCGTCATTTTGCAACATGGTATAAAATATTTATAGGATGCCAGTAAATATTTTATACCATGGTATAAAAGGCCAAGCTTGGCGTAATTCGTATTTATAGGATGCCTATAATTATTTTGAACCATGGTATAAAATCGCCAAGCCTGCCATAATTCGTATTTATATGATGCCTATAATTATTTTGTACCATGGTATAAAATGGCCAAGCCTGCCATAATTCGTATTTATAGGATGCCTGTAAATAATATATACCGAAGATCGTGGCCGGGAGTGACCTTTGGGAGCAAATTGTATTTCCGCCACTTTTAGTGCGCAGGGCCAAAGGTCACTTCCGGTTACGATTTTCGAAAATTAATGATATGCGGCAATTACTGCTATGCAAGAAGATCTAATGCGTCAGATCACTTTTTACAATTACTTGCACGTTTCGGTTGAGAAGCGCATTCCCTAGGCAACACCAGTCCTTACACAAGGGCTTGCTATGGTTGGCCATCCCTGCCACATTTCGTCATTTTGTACCATGGTATAAAATATTAATAGGATGCCTGTAAATATTTTATACCATGGTATAAAATGCCAGGCTTGGCGTAATTCGTATTTGTAGGATGCCTATAATTATTTTGAACCATGGTATAAATTCGCCAAGCCTGCCATAATTTGTATTTATGGGATGCCTGTAAATAATATATAAGTAGTATACAAGGGGTAAATGGATAATTTAGCGCGTCAGTGCGCATGCGCAGAACCTTTGGTGACGTCACAATTGGTTTTGTGCGCATGCGTGTGGGTGGTGGGTGATGGGTACAAGATGGCGGCGTGTGGGTGGTGGGTGATGGGTACAAGATGGCGGCGTGTGGGTGGTGGGTGATGGGCGGCGTGTGGGTGATGGGTACAAGATGGCGGCGGCATGTGGGTGGTGGGTGATGGGTACAAGATGGCGGCATGTGGGTGGTGGGTGATGGGTACAAGATGGCGGCGGCATGTGGTGGTGGGTGATGGGTACAAGATGGCGGCGGCATGTGGGTGGTGGGTGATGGGTACAAGATGGCGGCGGCATGTGGGTGGTGGGTGATGGGTACAAGATGGCGGCGGCATGTGGGTGGTGGGTGATGGGTACAAGATGGCGGCGGCATGTGGGTGGTGGGTGATGGGTACAAGATGGCGGCGTGTGGGTGGTGGGTGATGGGTACAAGATGGCGGCGTGTGGGTGATGGGTACAAGATGGCGGCGTGTGGGTGGTGGGTGATGGGTACAAGATGGCGGCAATATGTGGGTGGTGGGTGATGGGTACAAGATGGCGGCGGCGTGTGGGTGGTGGGTGATGGGTACAAGATGGCGGCGTGTGGGTGGTGGGTGATGGGTACAAGATGGCGGCGTGTGGGTGGTGGGTGATGGGTACAAGATGGCGGATTGTAGAAAAACGTATAAAAGGAGTCGATTTTTAGGGTAGGGGTGTATTCATTGCACTACTCTGCGTAGCACTGTGACTTACCTGACCTGACCCGCCTCCCAGCCTGCCTACCTGCCTGCCTGCCTGTTTCACCTCTAGTCTGCTTCACCTCTAGCCAGTCATCCAGCCTGCTTGCCTGTTTTGTATGAGCTGTAGAGAACCATTTACTTTTTTGATTTTACCAGTGCAAATTCAACAGACTATTACGCTGTATTAGTTCCTCATCAGCCTGAGCCCACAGTCATGGAGGCAGCCCAGCTAGCGAAGTTTCGAAAGTACCGTGTTCACCTCATTGATAAAATACAGCATGTGGCTGAACTATGTGATTTCCTTATGCAGGAAAACATACTCGTGAAAGAGGGTGTGGAAAATATCATGGCGGAGAAAACCCCTTCAGCACAAAACAGAGCTCTCATCGACTGTCTACTGCGCCGTGGTCCCTATGCATTTCTAGTCTTGATGGAGGCGCTGAAGAAGACGGGAAATGACGAACTAGCAGATCTACTTGAAGCCGACGACGTTATACAAGATGATGATATCTTAGTGATGGATACCACCGAAGAGCGTACAGCTAGCAAACGTACGCACACTAGCCCAGAGAGTACACTTGCCAAACGCGCTGGACGACCCAAACGCCCTCGACTAACACCGTTAGAAATACCTGTGGTTGAGCAGCCAGTAGTAGTACCCCAGCAAGTGAAAGAAGAAGTGCAACTTCCTATGTCTGTCCAGGAGATCAATAACCTCATCCAGCAAGCTTACCAGGCAGCCCACACGGACATTTGGGAGCTCTCACCCTATTTAACTGTGAGTGTGAAAGACGAAGAAGTGCATTTTAATGCAGCGGGCTTTAACGACAGACCCAGTAGGCATATTGCCATGACCTTAGACACCTGGCAAAAACTGGAGACCCTTGATTACGCCATCGGTGCGGTTATTCGCGACCAGGGGAGTGACGAAGCGAAATTTCATGTGGGTGACGACATCTTTGTGAGCTGTGCCTATTTCAACGACCAGCTCCTCGTGCATATCCGTAAATGGAAAAGGCGGTTAGATACGCAAGAGCTTGTTGCTTGTCCTCAGGGTGTCACCTTGAAATTAACGGCCTGGCGGAAGTTGCAGAGTGTCGCCAGTACAATTCGTCAAGCTCTGGCCTACCAGGTGTCTCACTATATTTATCAGAAGTACATCAACACAGTCCTGGATCTCATCAGACCTCAAATTCCAGAGGACACTAGTGTACCCTCATACGCCATCATCACTGAGGCACTACAGACGGTGACCGAGACGCAAATTGCCCTGGCAGTGGAAGCGGCCTGCCCTCCCAAAATTCCACGTGAAGAGATTATTACGTACATTTACGTGCACCAGGGCCGGAAAGACGATGATGAATTCAAACAAGTCTTGTTGGCGAACTATTGAGAACAAGTGTTGAAAAACATTTACCATACACATTCATTGAAGTGGCTTGAGAGCGTATAATTGTATTAAAAAATTCAGAGTTTTTTACTGTTAATTGTATTAAAAAATTCAATACTCAGATATAATTGTATTAAAATTCAATACCCTTGTGAATACGTTCATTCTATTTGTGTTAATAAAAATAGTAGAAAATTAAAAAAATGCTTAGTGTTCATTCTTTTTTTAATTTTTTGAAATTATTGAAAAAAATTGAAATTATTGAAAAAAAGGATTATTTCAACCCCACACCCAGTCCATTAGATGCCCCTTCATGAATGCTTCACATTGATACCTCACTCCATCCCATCGGTCCACTAGGGGCTCGCCTAGCTCCAAAAAGGCTATTTTCATACCCTTCGGCCACCGCGCATGCGCAGAATCACCCTAATTCAACCCCACACCCAGTCCATCAGATGCTCCTTCACCTAAGCTTCAATTTGATACCTCACTCGACCCATTACCTCCAAAAAAAAAAAAAAAAAATTTTTTTAGCTCCTTCAGCATTTTCATTCCCTTCGGCCACCGCGCATGCGCAGAATCACCCTAATTCAACCCACACCCAGTCCATCAGATGCTCCTTCACCTAAGCTTCAATTTGATACCTCACTCGACCCACTACCTCCAAAAAAATTTTAGCTCCTTATTTTCATACCCTCCTGAAGGAGCTAAAAAAATTTTGGAGGTAGTGGGTCGAGTGAGGTATCAAATTGAAGCTTAGGTGAAGGAGCATCTGATGGACTGATACCTCACTCGTGGGGTTGATTAGGGTGATTCCTAGCTCCATGCGCGGTGGCCGAAGGGTATGACCTGGACCTGAAGGAGCTAAAAAAGGAGCTTTTTTTTTTTTGGGGGGAAGTGGGTCGAGTGAGGTATCAAATTGAAGCTTAGGTGAAGGAGCATCTGATGGACTGGGTGTGGGGTTGAATTAGGGTGATTGTGCGCATGCGCGGTGGCCGAAGGGTATGAAAATAGCCTTTTTGGAGCTAGGAGAGCCCCTAGTGGACCGATGGGATGGAGTGAGGTATCAATGTGAAGCATTCATGAAGGGGCATCTAATGGACTGAGTGTGGGGTTGAAATAATCCTTTTTTTCAATAATTTCAATTTTTATTTTTTTCAATAATTTCAAAAAAATTAAAAAAATTTAAATTTTTTTTTTCTTTGAGGAGTAGGATGATGGGGGTTGGTGTTAATTTTTGTGCTTTTTTGATAGAAGTTTCCTCTTCCGGAAAGATGGGGTGGCCCTGAAAAGGGCCTTTGAAAGTGTTACGACACTTATGCGCGGTAGATTCTTTTTATTCCACCCACATGCTTCCTGCAGATTGGACACTTGATTTTTAAATGGTTTTCGCCTGCTTCAACGCAGTGGCACATGTCTCCTACACACGTCAGCGTCACCCAACAATCTTTACAGATGCATAAATGACCACATGGTAATACAGCGTACAAGCTCTCTTCATCTGTAAAGACACTACATTGTGATTTTTTTTCTTCTTTATGACGTTGTTTGTTCTGTCTGGAAATCTCCGCCTTCATTCCATCCATCTCTTTCCGCATGCCGTTAATCACTTCGTTTAGGCGCGTTACCTCGGCTTCGTGGGGGCATAGTTGTGGTGGGGTTTCTGCAGCCGAAGTCGTTATACTGGGAGTTTCGGTAGGCAACGTCGTTGTTGTTGTTGTTGTTGTTGTTGTTGGCGGAGTATGGCTATTTAACCATGCAAGGTCTTGTCCGTTTTCTCCATCAGTTATATCGTCGTCGCTTTGTTCTTCTATGGTCACCATCCTGCTAATTTCTTCGTCTTGTTGTTGACTTAGCCTTTGCAACCGTCCATCTTCTTCTGCCATTACATCTCGCCGGAGTTGTTCCAGTTCTCCTGTACTTTGTCTGATCATGGCTTCGTGTTCAATTTCCCGCTGAAAGCTTGTAATTATGGCTATTCCACCATTATCTTCACTGCTAATCATCTCTCTGTGTTCTGTAGCAGCATTTCTAGGATCTCTAGGGGGTGGTGGGTGAACAGTGGTCGTCTTCTTGTAGCCATGATTGAATTTGTGAATAAATGTCAATATACTACTACGGTATTTATAGTCTAGACGGCTTGTGGGTGGTGGGTGATGGGTACAAGATGGCGGCATGTGTGTGGGTGGTGGGTGATGGGTACAACATGGCGGCATGTGGGTGGTGGGTGTTGGGTACAAGATGGCCGCCGGTGTGAGTCAGTGCAAGATTATGGTATCTGCTAAAAAAATGTTGTGTTTTATTTTTTCCAAAGTTTTATTTCGATAAACCCGCTGGAATTTTCAGGGTAATATTATAAGATTGTAAGCCGTAGTCTGGATGTATTTTTAGCCAGGAAAACCGATTTATTTCCCAGTGTACGGTGTTTTTCACACTACCGTACCATAATCTTATGGGTTTAAAATCGCTAAATTTATTAAAAATAATGGCATAGTCTAGCGGTAGGCTGGTAAATTTTTAAAATATTACACTATGAATTGTCTGAGTTTAATTGGAAATAAAATGTATAGGGGCATTGACATTTATTGTCAAATCACAGCCGTTTATAATTGTAAAAGAAACACACACACAGATTTTCGCAGCGTCAGTGTAGCAGAATCCAGTGTTGTCGCTACGGTCCGCGCTTTATCCTATAAATAGTACGTAGTATTTTTTTTCAGGCATTCACAATTAGCCTGAGTGCCTAGTCATGCAGGCACCCCTGGTTGAAATCATGGATATTGACAAATCAGACTTCTCCCCAAATGATGAAGTATCACTCCTCACCGACGTCATTAATTTGGTAAATGACGAACCCTGGTTGGATGCTATATTGAAAGACTTATTTCCACGTCAAGCTGTCCGGAACTATCCTCTACCAACTACAGCCCATTGTGAAGACCCCCCAGTCACATCGCAGTTGAGTAACTTCTTCGCCCTAGCAGCCACACCGGATGTTACCCCAGACGATTACCAACGTTTTGACGATATAGACTGCATGTTAGACAGTCTGTTGACACCACAAGCTAAAGAAAAAGCCGATGGACAAATGGCACAAGAAGAAGAAAACCAGACAACAGACACCTCAGACGAAGATGAGCAGGCAGAGAACAGGGAAGACTTAAACACGACAGTATCCCAAAAGAGGAGGAAAGATTCCAGAAAAAGAAAGAGAACAGACTACAGAAAAAATCGGAAAGACGTGAGGACCGCTAGACATCGGCAAGATGTGAGAAAAATCCAGGATAAGAGACAGGAAAATAAGCCAAAATCAAGACGAGATGCATTATGTTTGGGCAATAACAACAACAACACTGGGGTCCAACACGGAACGTCAAAAAGCCTTATATTTATCCTGTGTCGAATGCACTAACCAATTTGCGAAATTTGCGATCTCCCCGTGCGGACACCAGGCTTTGTGCGAAACTTGTATTCATCGCCATGCGCAAATCCCAACATGTCCAGAAGCCAACAAACCCCGAGTGTGTGAATTACTTCCCTTGACATGTCCCGTCTGTGCTGATAGAAGACAGCGACAACAACAACCCCTGTCAACAATGTAATGGCTTATTACATATCTGGTTATTTTTATAACCACCCATCTTTTCCGAAAGGGAACTTCTAACAACGCACAAAAATTAACACTAGATCACACACATATCCCTGTGCTCGTTCCAATAAATTGTCAGTCCCCTTTATCATTCGGGCTGTTATAACTTCCCTATCAAAATAAATTTCAGCCCGTTATTATTATTCGGGTTGTAATATTAGTAACATGCCCGGGTTCAAAAATAAATGTCAGTCCGTTATCGTTCGGGCTGTATTATTAATTAATTAATTAATGGGAGAGAGAAAAAATCTGTGTTTTATAAGAGAGAGATCAGTCCTCACAAGGACTTTTTGATATCGGGCAGGGATTGTTTTTTTTGGTGTTGCAGTTTTGCTAATAAAAAATAAAAAAAGGAGTGGGGCTGTATGCTTTGAAATTGGTGTGCCAAATTATTAGAAAGCTTCCTCTTTCGAAGAATTGTTCGCTCTGAAAAGAGCGGTTGGGTTCACCAGGGGAGTTTGCCTGTTTACTCCCCCGTAGTCATCTGACTCACTGAGAAATACTCGTAAGGGCTTATGCCATCTTCCGGGGTGAGGGGGTGCCCATCAAGGAAGATGGCAGCGGCGATGGTAGGTGGCGGAGATTCCCAGATGATCAGGGGGACGTCGTCATCCTCCAGGGAGGAGGGCAGGTCTTCCAGGGGGAAGGGTGGTACATCCTCCTCCTCCCGGGGCTGGGGAGCTGTTGTTGCCGGTGGTGATGGCTGGAGGAATATCGCTTCCCCCATCAGGTTTTCGAAGGAAGGCACATCATCCCGGGGCGATGGCTGGGGCGCTGTTGATGCCGGAGGAGGGATGGTGTGCATGTCTTCCATGACTTCCTGCAATAAATGGAACCATCCCTCCTCGTTGATGGTAGATCTTGCCCCATTCAGTAAGGCACGCACATTGTGGGCGGTGGTGCTGTGCCTTCCTTCTCCGTTTGTCAGCATCGCTTCCCATCCTGAAAACTCTCTCCTCCAAAATTGCTTGATCTCGCGCATCATCGCTCTTGTCTTTCGTCTCGATAACTTCTTCCCTACGGGCTTGGCGGTCGATGACATCTTGGCTGGCTTCATATTTTTCTCCGTGGTGGACATCTGTTGGCATTCAAAAAGTTTTCGAATAATCCAAGTCCAGCGGGCACGATATATATAGACAACGCGCGGACGTGGTTGAAATCGTTGGGATTCTGTGTTTTTCTGGGGAACGTTGAACAAGCGGTGTGTGTTTCTTTTCAATTTATAAATGGCTGTGATTTGACAATAAATGCCAATCCCGGTATACATTTTATTTCCAATTGAACTCAGATAATTCATAGTATAGTATTTAAAATTTTAGCAGTCTAGCGCTCGACTATGTTGTTATTTTATTCATTTCATTGAATTTTACACGCGTAATGTGAAAGTCCGATAGTGTGAAAAACTCCGTACATTGAAAATAAATTGATTTTCCTGGCTAAAAATACGTCAACATTATGACTTACAACCTTATACTAGCTCGGTGAAAATTCCAGCGGATTTATCGAAAGAGAACTCTAGAAAATTATAAAAACATACCCTTCGTTTCACGGTAAGAAACACAATGTGCGCAGTTCCCAATCATTTTGGTGCGGTGTTTCCAACACGGATATCGGCTTGAAAGGGGCCGGCCGGGTAATCTGTTAATAAACCAATACACAGAAATGCATGATGATAATGGAATGTGTATCGGTTTGAAAAGGGCCGGCCGGGTAATCTGTTAATAACCAATACATCGGTAAAAGCGTTTTGCACACCATTTTCAATGTTGTCTTCTCTCCTATCTGAGAGCACTATGGATTGTTCTAGTAATTATGATGACTTGATATACTATGCCAGCAATGATATTATTTTATTTTTATCATGTTAATTACTCAAGAATATCAATTTATGCACTCTGGGTCCGCCTACAAAAATTGCATTTGTCAATTTAATTATTTTCTACAACAAGGTACGCGTATTTTTTTATTTACAATTTTTTTATTCAAATTAGCAAGAATCGATATATATAATTTGCCTGGCCCGTATTTTTTGTCATTCATCATTATGGCAGCGCCGGGAAAGGAGCTCGCTTTCTTTCAAGTCACGTCTGATGTCATTCTCATGGTGTATGATCATGAAGTGCAGCTTATCAAAGAACACCCTAAAGAAGTGAAATTATCTTTAAGTTTACCAGGCTGGACTCTATTAACACGATTGTTACAGGGAAAAGAGCCCGAAGTAGATTTTATGCATGTGGGACTCGGTGTCTACCTGCGGAGTGGTAGAGAGGATTCTTTTTTTCCGCGGCTAGAGCAGTGTGGAGGTGCGGCTATTCTACTGCGCCCGGCATTATGGCAGGCGCTGAAAGCTATTATCACCGAGGTGCATGACGTACTGTATCCTGACAATTCTCTAGCTTCCCGTACGCTTACCCCGGATTGTACGCTATTATTATACCCTCAACGCGTAGAGCTGATCGATGACGATAGCCGGTGTTGGTGTACGGCTGAACCGGCGCGTGTGTCTTTATCTCCGGAAGGCTGGAATACCTTGAAACGTGTGTTATGCGGTGATCTCGACGGCGATAGTATTCACCTGTGTGACGATGTCTACATTTTCCGCGGCCCTTATTTTGCGCGACTTCTGTGTCTCAAGCGAGGGGGATTTACTCTGGACCCCGATCTCTGGACGGCTTTGCAACAAATAGTGCCCATGGTGGATCAAGTACTCTCTCCACAGCCTCCTCTCACAGAATAGTACCTGACCCTATAAATACGAGGGATGAGACAGAGTGTGTGTCATTCACCGTTCGACATTTAGAGCAAGCATGTCAACTTACCTACGAGCCATCCTGCCTCTTACACCCAGTGTGGGGTTATACGTCTATCAAGCTAAAGTCACCCTGGTGAAAGACGATGAAGCTATTTACTGGGCGCCCGCTGAGATGCTATCGAATACGGTGACGCTACAGCGTGATGGCTGGACTAAATTTAAACGGGTGTTGAGCGGTGAGTTGGACGGAGACCTCATCCACCTGGACAATGCCATCTACGTATATTCCGTACCGCCCCTCTTCATACGAAAAAGATGGCGTCTGGGCCGCTACCAAGAGCCTACACAAAGTATCCTGCTAACTCCCTCTCTGTGGTCAGCCTTGGAGAAAATAGTACCTATTGTAGACCAGTTGTTTACACCGGACGATCGATCACCCGACCAATTGGCGTGGGTTCGTGCTATGGAAGATGCGTTCGCTGAACCTTATGAAAAAAAAATGATGATGATACAGCCGGGGAAAGTACTATATCTATAGAATGCAGAGGCTAGAGTGACAGTGTCACCAGATGAAGCGACCCACACACATGACGGGGACGACCCAGAACGATGAAGGGTAAGAAGAAGCCCGTAATGAAGCGGCGGTCCCGAACGGAAAAAAAGGAGTCTACAGTGATTAACGAGGTGTTAACCGATTTGTATTACAGCCCTACGAGTCCAGCCGCGTATAGCGCTGTGGGAGCGCTATCTCGAGCTGCCCATTCTCAAGGCATTAGTCGAACTGAAGTTCGAGACTGGTTAAAAACCCAAGACACTTATAGTTTACACCGAGCAGCTAGACGCCATTTTCGCCGTAACCGCGTGATCGTAGGCGGTATAGACGCGCAATGGCAAGCGGATTTAGTGGACATGAGTCGCTTTGCACCTCACAATGATGGACATTTGCGCAAGGCACTTTTTACGAGGCAGAATTACAACCCATAGTGAAAACACCGAAAGACTACTACACGGTGGAAAAGATTTTGAAAACGGAACATCGACGTGGCATTCCCTATCATCTCGTCAAATGGCAAGGATGGCCTCGTTCGTTTAATTCCTGGGTGTCTGGCCGTGACATGAAACGTCTATAAATTCTAACCCCTATCATCACCCGCCTTCAGTGTAGGATTGTACCATGGATAGGACACGTCTACCCTTACTATTACGAACTCGAAAAGCACAACTGGGTACTATAGTGTGTGTAATAGTGCTTGTGGGTACGTTATTTACAGGTGTGTTCTACGATTTGACGACCGTGATATCCTGTTTGAACACCCTGCGTTCCACATTTCCGTCATCCTCCACCACGACGACCACGACCACGACGCTGCCTACACCAGCCAAGACGTCAAGGGTTCGCCACGTATCAACCCAGACGTCTACCACACGGCCGTCTACACCGTCTACTCCAGCCATCACCACCACCACGTTACCCTTTGCCCGCTACATCGACCTATCCACGACGACGACCACGTCCCGTACTCCGACTACTCCAACTCCACGTCATCCTACGTCATCCCTGAGAAGCGACGATCCTTCCACACCAAAACCACCACCACCACCAACACCTAGTACCACCAACACCACCACGCTGCTAAACATATTTGCAGTGGATCCCCGTGAATCACCACGTTTACCACCACAACGGTATCCATTCGACTACGATCCCCGGTGGGATCCCCGACAACGGGGGTGGGCTTCTAACCGTCGAGCGCAAATCACCAAATAAAATAAAAAAACTATGGATCCTCGATGGCAGCATCCTTTCACGTGCCTCATCGCTGGACCGACAGGGTCGGGAAAAACACACTTCGTTCAACGTCTGATTCAACATGGGTCAGCCCTCATTTCACCGCCTCTAGCTCGCATCCTGTGGTGTTATGGAGCTTGGCAACCCGCGTACGAGGAACTGGCCCGTGTCCCGGGACTCACCTTAGTGGAAGGCTTACCCCCTGAGGAACCACCCCAAGACACCTTCGTGGTGGTGGACGATCTCATGACGGAAACGGACAGTCGAATCACCCGTCTCTTTACCAAAGGAAGCCATCATCGTCGGTTGAGCATCATCTACATCGTACAGAATCTCTTCAGTAAAAACAAAGAGCACAGGAACATTAGTTTGAATGCTCAGTATGTGGTGTTATTCAAAAACCCCAGAGACGCTTCGCAAATTACGCACTTGGCCCAACAGATGTACCCTAAAAACACGGCCTTTGTACGAGAAGCCTTTGAAGATGCGACCCAACCCGCTCACGGGTATCTACTCATCGACTTGAAACAAGACACGCCCTCCACCCTGCGATTGCGTACCCTCATTTTTCCCGGCGAGGTGCAGACGGTGTACACACCCAAATGAGTAAAGAGTAAAGATAAAAGAAGAAGACAAGGCACTCTAGTCGTCATTCATCATCATGTCTGCACGGATACACAAGCACGCGCCGACCCTGCGCGTATTACGCAGCGCGCCACCGGAGGTGGGCCGGGCCCTGGTGCGCGGCGCGGATGCGGACTTGGTACGGTGTTTGTGTGAAGTGGCCCATAATGTGTTAAAAGGCAATGTTCCACTCAGTCCTCTGCAGAAAGGGAAATTGCAACGGCACAAGGCGGGTCTCCGAACGTTGGTGAAGAAGACGGCGAGTGTCAAGAAAAAGAAACAGGTGTTACAGCGAGGTGGATTTCTCGGCGCACTCCTGGCCCCCTTAGCCGCTACTGTACTGGGCCCGTTATTAGGCTCCATCTTGGGACGCTAACATGGAACATACGAAAAAAATGATGCTGGTCGAACCTCGACTGTTACAGAGTTTGCAATCCCCCTATCCCGTACCAGCCACAGTGCAACAACTGCAGTCTCTGGATGAAGAGATGAATAGTATACTGCAACGTCGACTCCCCGATCACGAGAAAATTCAACTCTACCATCATACGCTGAACCGGTACCAGACGTTTATGGATCAATATAGAGGGAGTACTAGTACACCACTACCCACCACCACCACAACGCCCACAACACTCCCATCCCCACCACCACCACCGTCATCCTCTGCCTCACCTGAGCTGGAACAGGAAGTGTTGGCCAGTGTGCCTAAAGCCTTCAAGACCAAGGCGCGTTTATTGTTGGACCGGGTGAAACAGAATGCCGATATGGGTTGGAACGCGGAAGGAAAACTGCTGATTCGCAACCAAGTGGTGCCGGGGTCTCATATGACAGATTTGATCAACGATATGGTCCGTTCTCGCAAACACTCTAATCCACCGGGCTGGGAAGCCTTTGCTCAGGGGTTAAAAGACACACACACCCCTCAAGAATTGGTAGGAAATCGTGAACGCTGGAAGTGGATGCAAGCACCCTCTCGACTTTCCCCTATGGGGGAACGTGAATGGCAACCGCACACGCCACCCAAAACACCCTCACGGCGGGCACCTACTTCGTCGCCTCTTTTACCACGCCATCCCCTGCAAACCCCCAGAGCTAAGTCACCGCGACGATCACGACGCCGAGGTCAGGCGCCCAGGGCCTGGGAACCCTACTAAGGGGCACCTTACTAAGGGAGGATGACCTGCCTATAAAAACCCGGTGCAGAAGCCAGAACAACTCAGTCGTCGTCATGTTTTACCTGACGTTGCCCAGTAATAGCTCACTCGACGTGTTTCCTGACAACACCTTGACCAAGTATGTCACTCAATTACCCCAACCGTTACATTTACCTGGACGATGGGAATGTGGACTGGTGGATATTCAATACCCTTACTCATGGTACAACGTACAAGACCGAGAAGTATGGTACGAAGTGACGTACGAAGATAAAATCTACAGACTCACTCTCCCCCAAGGCCAATACGATACGCCCCAGAAGTTCAGACAGGGTCTGATGGACTTGTTGGAGTACAAGGCTCTAAAGGAGAGCGCGGGTAGTGCAACACGCCTGATAGCCTTGCGCTTCAAGAGAAACGTGTTCTTCGATGTCAACGCTCACAACGACAAGAGCACTATCATGCTGAGCCCTAACGTGGCTGTGAAACTCAGTCCTACACTACAGCAAATGTTACGGCTGCCTCAGCGCGTCTACAAGGGTCCCACCATTGACAACGGCACCCATTTGATGGATATGAAAGTAGGTATGTACGCACTGTACGTCTACTCGGACGCAGTGGACAGCCATATTGTGGGTGATGTGAACACACCTCTGTTACGGGTGGTGCCCATTAGCAAGACGTATGGCGATCAAGTCACCGAGAGTTTCAACCATATAATGTACCTGCCCGTACGACATACCGATATCAACACGATCACGGTGGATATAAGAGATGACACAGGACGTCCGATCGCATTCGAACGAGGAAAAGTGGTGCTGACACTTGCTTTCCGACAAGCCCGCTCTCCTCACTTCGTATAATGTACGTGCCTTACCAGTGCCATACGCCCAGCTATGTCGACTACTACAAGAAACAAACGGGAGGAAGCTTGCCCATGTTTAGCGGGGCACGCATGCAACGAGGTCACGGATTGGGGAACATACTGGGCAGCATTGTGAAAACGTTTTTACCCTTGGTGACACGGGGTGTGAAAGCGGTGGGAAAACAAGCGGTACGCAGTGGATTGCGCGTGGCCGGTGATGTGATGGAAGGCACAGCACCCCGACAAGCCTTCAAACGCCGGGCTAAAGAAGCGGGCAGCGTCTTGATCGCCAAAGCCCTTAAAAGACAAAGACCGACACACCCAAGATTCATTCAACGTCCAACACACCGACGACGCACACCCCAGAGGAGGAGGAGGACTCAAACCAGGACGAAGAATAAGAAGAAGAGAAGTAGTAGTAGGAGAGACATCTTCGCATAATGGCATTCATTCACTCCGAGTCGTGTCCGTCTACCAACAGTGAATTGGATTTGTGGACTATTCCACCCACCCAAACCAGTATAGCCGAAGGACGTTGGGTAGAACATCGACCCCTGGCTAGCCTGACGGGGATGGGCCCCGTGGAATGTACCATTGAAAACAAAGATACGGCCTACCTGGATTTAGCTCACACCTACTTGTACGTGAGAGCCAAAATAATGAACAACGACGATACGGACATAGCGGACGATGCGGCAGTAGGCCCGGTGAATCTTTGGCTGCACTCCTTGTTCCAACAGGTGGATATAGGTCTGAACGATAAACTCATCAGTACGTCCACCAATACGTACCCGTACCGAGCCTACATGGAGACGCTGTTGTCGTACGGCGAAGATGCCAAAAAATCACACTTACAAGCTGAGCTGTACTTCAGGGATACACCCGGAAACATGAACACCTTGCTCGGTGCCAATGGTGGGTTCACCGACCGCCGAAGAATGGCAGCCCAAAGCAAGTCCATCGATATGATGGGACGACTGCACGCCGATCTGTTCCTGCAAGACCGCTACATGATGAACGGTGTATCCATCAAGATCAAGTTGATCCGTTCCTTACCCGCGTTCGCCTTAATGGCCGGTGGGGAGGGGGGTGTGGACTACAAGATCGTCATTGAAGATGCAGCCCTGTTTGTCCGTACGGTAGATTTGCAACAGGGCGTGTTGCTGAGTCACATGGAAGCCTTATCGAAAAAACCAGCCCAGTACCCCATCCGACGCGTACAGACCAAGGTGTTCTCTGTGCCAACAGGTACGATGATGGCCAATCGTGAACATTTATTTCTAGGGGATCTGCCTAAACGTCTTACCCTGGCGTGTGTGACCAACACCACTTTCAATGGAAATTGGGCTGAGAATCCGTTCAACTTTCAACATTTCAACATCAACTTTGTGGCACAGAACGTGGCCGACCATCAAATTCCAGCCCGTCCATTACAACCGGACTTTAGAAACCAAAACTATGGGCGGACCTACCTGAACCTGTTTACAGCCACAGGACAAAACAACCAGGACGAAGGCAATACCATCAGTCGACAAGACTTTAGCCATGGGTACACATTGTTCGCCTTTGACCTCACCCCCACCTTGGAACACGATCATCAACTGGCTTTGCTCAAGAAAGGAAACCTACGGCTGGAACTGCGTTTCGCCACCGCTCTAACCCACACCATTAACGTGATTTGCTACGCCGAGTTTGATAACGTCATCAGCGTGGATCAGCAAAGAAACGTGCTGTGTGACTACGCCACCTAAGAGTCATGGATACAGAGCAGCTGATGAGCATACTCCAGCGAGATCCGAAGATCCCCTTTCGAGGTGTGTTTCCACGCAATGTGTTTCCCACCCACTCCACCACCCCAGCAGCCTACATCCTGAATACAGACCCGGGGTCTCGACCCGGTGAACATTGGGTAGCTGTGTACATGGACACCCTAGGCCAAGGCGAATACTTTGATTCCTACGGACTTGCACCCCTACATGCCGATTTGGTGAAATTCATGGACGTCTCTACTACAGAGTGGCGTTGGAATACTCAAAGATTACAAGGACCCTTGAGTAGTGTGTGCGGACAGTACTGTGTGTTTTATCTCACTCACCGGAGTAGAGGACATTCTATGCCAACCATTGTACATATGTTTGATGATTATTGTCAAGCCGAAGACCGTGATGTCCTCGTCTATGACTGGACGGCCTCTCGTTTTAATGTGCATGCTCCATTTCTCTGGTTAACTTAAAAATGTACTGCGCGCGCAGGCCACTTGTTTATTATTATCACGTTATATTGTTATGACGTTGTTGTTCTGACGTTCTGTTGAATAAAAGATGAAAAAAACACAAAAAAATGATTTGACTTTCTCTTTTTATTTAAGTCAACAAGAATGGGTTAGTGAATAGATACAAATAGAATACAGGGTACAAATAGTAGGGGTATGTACACATAGAATAGTAGTGGTATGGTTAAGGTACAAAAAAATTCTGTCAGGAGTAGGATTCGAACCTACGACAGCAATCGCCGACCAGCACTTAATACCGGCGCCTTAGACCACTCGGCCATCCTGACTTTTACAGTTTTATAACTCGTGTATCAACAGTTATAGTTCGACATTGTTTTTTACAAGTCCAAGTAAGTGGTGCTCACACCGTCGGCCAACACTTTTCGTTTGGGATAAAAGAAAGTAAAGGCGTCTCGTTGCTGGATATAGGTGCGCATCTGGTGGTCGACGACCCGGAATCCTCTGTTAGTGCCACTCGTACTGGCCTGGCTTTGCAACACGCCCAGGTAGAGAGCTTTGTCGATGGCAGGGTCACGTCGGTTGACGCCTTTACAACTAAACTTATTTTCGTCTCCGTCTCCTCCGTAACAGTAATACGTCTTGGAGGAGAGCGCAATCATAGCATCCCCACTCCACTCCAGCTTGAACAGGCCCGGCGTACGCTTATCGTACTGGTAATGGTCACGTCGAGGTAGCCACTGGTCCCGTTCCTCTTCATACTGCACCCGTAACTCCGGTTTCACCAGGGACTCCCAATCCGCATTAGAGACGGCCATGTAGGCCGAGTCGGTATCCATCTCCATGAGTTGCCAGTCTGAGGGATTAAAATAGACACCCATGAAGTCATAGAGAAACTGCAGCATCCTCAGCTTGGCCACCTGATAGACCATACATCCAATCTGCAGGGGTAAGTTGTACCGGGTAATCTTCTTGGCTGAAGTGACTTCATAGGTGTCCTCATCGATGACCTCCACGGATCGAAACAGAGGAGAATTCACTTTTTTGCGGGCTTGGGCAGTAGTACAAATGTTCACGTTGACGTGCTTATCCTGGTTCGTAACTGTTTTTCCGTAATAACCATTGCCAGTGAGCTTCCAAGATTCAGCGATGATGGCCTGATTCGGGTCTTCATCACCTTGACGACGGGCCGACGTCACGAGGTCGGCATTCTCCGCAAAACAAGCCTCGGGTACGTACTGTATCACTTGATATATTTGGGTAATTTCCAAACCGTGGTTCATGTACCACTGCAGTAAGGGAGTGCCCAGCAAGATTTTCTCGGCCCACATACTACCAATCAGCATCCGTCGAGGTTGAGGCAAACACTCGTGTTGCTCCGCATAGGTCCTCATGGTGTCCCCAATATCCCCCCGACCCACCAGCGTGTTCTTAAAGATGGGAGGGCACTGGGCGAAGAGAGGCTTGAGAGTGTCGGGAACATGCAAATCACATTCCACAAAGCCGTAGAGGTCCCCCGAACGAATGGCGTCCAACATCTGTGGCAGACTCAGCAGTCGCCGACGACTCAAGGGGTACTCACGCTCTTTTAGGAAACGTCGTAAATGGGGCAGGGCCTGGCACATCGTGTGAAATTCACACTCCCACATTTCAATCAGATGGTATCCTCTCTCTTTCACATAATCACCGTTCGTCACCACTTCTTCGCGTAATTCTTGCGGTGTTTTTCCACGTCGCTCGTTGAAGCGTCCAGCGCTGAAATGGCATTCGTGGCCGTGCCAGTAACAGCCATAAAACTGGAAAACGGTCGGTGTTCCTTGTACAAGGGCAAACCCATCGACGGGGAGTCGACGATCTCCTATACGCTTCTCTGTGGCGTTGGTCTGGTGTCGTATATAAATTCCCCGTCGATAGGCTTCCCAGTCCAACCACTGGTCGGCGAGATGTTTGTACGGCGTACGTTGCGGTGTGAAATGTTGACCGTCTGCCCACCAACGCGTATAATGCCCGCTGGGCATGGGTTGGGCGAGCGACCACAGGTAGAGGGCATTGGCGTCAAATCCAATGATTTTGGCACAGGGTTTCCCACTGGGCAGAGTCGTGACATCCTTCTCGTGATAACGGTGAAAAATAAGGCTAGGTCCGCCCACAATGTTCTGCTTTAGACAATCATGCATGTCTGCATCTTTTTGCTGCATCAGCGAGAAGTACGTAGCACACTCTTGAAAAAGATGGCGAAGCGCCAGACCCGGTAAACTCAAGCACTCCTTGAAGATGTCGACGTGCATTTGGCGACGAAAGAGTTGCACCATTTTCTCGGCCGCTTCCAGGAAAGGAACCACATCTAGGTTATTATACCATATCAGGAAATCTCGCAAGGTCTGCATATGTTCATCGTTCCATACCTGCTGTAGTTCGCGGTACGTGTCTTCCGGACATTCCACTTGCTTCAAATCATCAAAGAAGGCGTGCCGGGGTGGCAACTGTGTTTCCTGCAAACGGTCGAGCGATGATATATACGTGTAAGGGAACCTCCCTTTGGTTTGTGCACAGTTATAGGCCTTGACCCACTGATCATAGCTACAATTAGGAGCTAAGTAGTTCCGTACATCCAGGAAATGCAGTGACGTGGTAGTGAGGGCCATATGATTATTGATCTTCTTGATCACGCACTTGAGGGTATTCGCCTGGGCCAAGTAAGGGTAGAGAAATTCCTTCACCATGTTCAAATCATAACGTCCCGAGTTGAAGCCGAGCACCGGTAACTGGCCTAGATATTGTAGGAAGCGCACTTTCAATTTCTCCGCATACGGTTTCGGTAAAGGTACATCCTGCGACTGCAGAGGCTGCGACTGCAGGGACTCGGACTCCGACTCGGACTCTTCATCGTCGCTGAACGCTACACCCGGTATAGGAATGCAGTCGTCCAGTTGGTCCAGTACGTCCTGAAACTTGGCCACCAACAATTCCGTACTAGCCGCACTGACTTGCTCTAAATACTCCATCATGCGGGTGATCAACTCATGGGATTCTCCCGTGGACACGAAACACACCGGAGCAGCGTCATAGCCGGGTACGTTGCTGGAAATACTGACACTCAGAGGAATATGGTGCTGCGTCCACTGCGTTTTTGCTGAAAACATGTCCATGGGCTCCAACAGGGCCTCGAAATCGTAACACGCCCGGTAGGGAAAATAACGGTCCTCTTCCGGTATCATCACACCCTCATCGGTCAGTTCCTGGAAAATAGTAGGCGTATTATGATACACTCCACCCGGATATACTCGCTTGACACTGTTGTCACAGATTTTCTCGTGACGATGTAAGTGGGTGGAGCGATGAAACACCCGATGGCATTGGGCACAACTGAAAGACTGAGCGTACTGGCTCATATTGGAGATCAGCGAAAAATGACTCACGCCATTGTCGTCGAACACATTGACTTTCATCGTAGCAGCATACCGTTCTGTTGATCGCCGAACCAATTCAGCCACAAATGTATCGTCCTCGCATCGTAATCGATAGACAAAGATATTAATGTCGAACAGTGTTTCAACGTCATCCAAATTCTTAAAAGGCACTCCACGGAAGTGCCGCGGGTCAATGTCTTGCGCCTGTAAATACTGTTCCCAATAGCCATCGGCCACTGTGTCACAACCCTGGGGGTTACACTCGTCCACATGCACGGCCAAACACCGAAACAGACATTTCCGGTCTTTGTAGGGCCCATTTCGCCCTGCTGTTAATGCATACAGGCCGTGTCGATGAAGCAACCACGGGGGTAGTAGTACAGGAGCACCGATAGGATGATCTCTCATTTTCGTGACGAAAAATGTGACGTTGGTCACCATTTCCACAAGCCATTGGGTATTGGGGCGTTGCAACCGGGCCCATTCCAATGGATCCAACGTAGTCAATTGGTCGATGAGTGGCTCCAGAGAAATCGCATCCGTGACCGTGAACGGCTGATCAAACACATAGGTATTATTGCTGGGATAATAATACCGCAGCTGGTCCGTCTCCTTGTGCCGTAAAATGTACCCGAATGTGATATTCAACTTGAACGCTGTCACCTGATCTCTGAAAATGTTCTCGGCATAGGTAGACAAATACGTGAGGTCCTGCAGTCGATAGTTATACAAGTCCAATAGACGACGGTCACGGTGAAAACAATGGCGTATGGTAGCCCAGTGACGTCGATAAATGTCCCTGACACGCTCGTCTTCAGGCAAGACTTCAACCGGAGGTGCTGCTGGGTCCCAGGGAAAATCTTCTCCACGTCTCATGCTTTCGTGTCATACAAGCGGGTAGGCAAGCAGGCAGGCAGGCAAGCAGGCAGACAGGCAGGCAGGCTGGTCACGTGAGTCAGGTAGGTAGTGCAATGAATACTGACCTCTCCCTGCCTAAAAATCACCTCCTTTTATACGTTTTTCTACAAGCCGCCATCTTAAACCCACCACCCACCCATCCACCACAGCCGCCATCTTAAACCCACCACCCACCCATCCACCACCATCTTGCACTCACTCACACCGGCCGCCATCTTAAACCCACCACCCACCCATCCACCACAGCCGCCATCTTAAACCCACCACCCACCCATCCACCACAGCCGCCATCTTAAACCCACCACCCACCCATCCACCACCATCTTGCACTCACTCACACCGGCCGCCATCTTAAACCCACCACCCACCCATCCACCACAGCCGCCATCTTAAACCCACCACCCACCCATCCACCACAGCCGACATCTTAAACCCACCACCCACCCATCCACCACCATGTTGCACTCACTCACACCGGCCGCCATCTTAAACCCACCACCCACCCATCCACCACACCCCATGTGACACAATACGCGCTTCTGATTGGCTGTCGCGTGACGTCACAGAGGTCATATGCAAATTTCTGAGGTCAAGGGTCCTCGTTTTGCCCTTTGTATACTACTAACGTGAACACTCGAGAACGCGAAAACGCCTTTTCGAGTTTTCGCTTTAATGCTAACGATGCAAAAATGCTAAAATAAGAGATGGGCACATTCGGTTGCCATACTAAAAACGACGAAAGAAGCCAAATTACAATGCAGAACAAATTAGAAATCAGACAAAAATAACTTGACACGATAAAAGAAACACCAGAACGAGGCATTATGGAAATGGTCTCGGTACAGGAAGGTGCATAGATTCCCCCCCGAAAAAAACAGAAAAAAAACCCCCGAGGCTAAAAATATTACACACACATGCTCTCAATCGAGAGAGGCGTCTGTAATTTATGCAGGCGCGGTCATGAAATATACTCTGGGCAAGAATTTAAATGAGCAAGTCTTTAAGAAATGAATGGCGTCGATGAATAAGTATGGTTCTTTCAAGTGCTGCGTACCGTTTATCTTCGCGACAAGAATTTCAACATCACCGTTGCGATGACAAAAATACTAACACGAATGCAAAACTGTATGACACACGTCCAATGTGGCATCGCACAGAACAATGTCAGAATTTTTGAGTATAGACGTGATGTACCCAAGATAGTTGGGCCAAAATGGAATCTGACCCAAGCGCTTTGGGTCCGTCACATTTTTACCCCAAAATATCTGGGCAATTTGACCCAACCCTTCTGGCACTGGACAGTTTATCGATTGTGTGTCTATCCCCGGTGGTTTCTAAAGAACAGAGTCACGTGGAATGCGTGTATACGTCCTGCAATAATTGCATCCGCCTGATCACGCATTTGAATTTCATCCTCGATTTCATCGCGTTAGTGTCGCGTTAATATGGAAGCCGATAGCGGCCACTCGCGTTCTCGCAATCTCGCCCTGTAGATTTGGCCAGGCGAAATGGCGAAAATACGAGAATTAGGGGCCATCAAAAAGGTCGTGGCACGATAACACGAGAACACGCGAATGATGCCATTAGCGAGTCGCGACCTACCATTCGCGTGTTCTCGTCTTCTCGCATACTCGCCTCAGGGTAGGTCGCGGCACGCGAACACGCGAACGCGCGAATGGCCGATAGCGGCCATCAAAAATGTCGCGGCACGATAACACGAGAACACGCGAATGATGCCATTCGCGAGTCGCGACCTACCATTCGCGTGTTCTCGTCTTCTCGCATACTCGCCTCGGGATAGGTCGCGGCACGCGAACACGCGAACGCGCGAATGGCCGATAGCGGCCATCAAGAAGGTCGCGGCACAATAATATAAATCTGAATATAATTTAATACGAAACGAAATTTAGTATTTTTCCGTTTTACAAAATGAAATCCGATGATACAGTCAAGCGACAGACAATGGAACAGTACATCATTCAGAAGTTCAAATGTGAATTAAACTGTTAATAATACCTTTATTGATATATGAACTGTGGAATTGAACAATTAATTATTTCTTTTATGCATGTATCGACTGGAAAAGGAGATGTCAGACAACTGTCGGTAAAAACTTATCAAGTCTGGACGTGTCAGGCAAAACTAACTCAACGGACATGTAATCTTATGTTCAACATCAGGGCAATGCAGCTAATTGTTTAGTTCTTCTTCTATAGTATATATCACTATAGTATATATCAAACTGTTTTACGATTTGGCTTCTCCAGTATATTGTAAATATGTCTCCAGTGTCTAATTTGTATATAAAAATGCGTTTCAGCATGTTCAACTATCGATATGTGTATATATAACTTCACATAGGAAAAAAATATATCATTGCTATTGAAAAGACCATAAAATGGACGAAACCGGTTTAGCAGTACAATATACAGTGTAGCTCAAAACTCTACATTTTACTTTTTATTTCGAATTTAATTCGCATGCATATCTCCCGACCGCAGTTTGTGCCCCAACATAGCCCCATATTGGCACCTGCTTCTCGATCTAGTTTAGGACTGACAATTTCAATTGGTTAGGACGATTACGGGCCCAGCTTGTGCCGTATCCAAGTTGGCCCTCAGAGGCGTGGTATAATGACATCTAGAACACGAAGCATTTATAATGGATTGCTTCACTTACACTTTGGCCAAAATGTAAAAAAAATCAACAACAAAAAAACAAAACAAACGTGTTTCTGGCTTTCAGACCCTATTTTGCGTATTGTTATTTATTTCAGGAGAGTCCCGTTTTAGGACAGCTGTAGGTCAATAGGTTGAGACACAGTGCCACGTCTCGAACCATAAACATTCATTCTCCAACAGAGCCAGAAAAAAGGTGATGGCCAGTTCTGATCATCAATGAAGAGTTATGATGGTCATCATCTTTTAAGGGTGATGATTTTGCCTCATCACCTTACACTCATTGCTCATCACTCTTCAGATGTGATTATATCGTTTTTAAAAGTGATGGTAAAAAAAGAGTGATGGCCTAAACTCATCACTTTCTCGGGGTGGTACATTGTAGTTATCATCTTTTCTGTCTGTGAACACTATGTGAACAGCTAACGGCCTTTTCTGACTCTCAACATCACATTGCAGACAAATGGAAGGTTGCAGATCTCCATTTGATCAAGGGAGATCGTTCAGCTGATATGTTTGGGGAAAAGGGTGTTCATGCGTATTTTTGGAGGCGACGCACGAGCTGACATAAACAAGAGTAGAACGAGACAGAGCAAAGACCATGTAGTTTCCATCTCTTTATTGATTTTCGTTCATTTTTATATGCTTGCTGATGCTTTTCAAACCAAATTTCGAGAAGAATTTTTATTATCTGAGAGTTTTGGGAGTTTCAAAATATAACAGGTTACATGTTTTTTTAAATTTCGGTAGGCCTGACATCTCCTTTTTCAGTCGATACATGCATAAAAGAAATAATTAATTGTTCAATTCCACAGTTCATATATCAATAAAGGTATTATTAACAGTTCAATTCACATTTGAACTTCTGAATGAAGTACTGTTCCTTTGTCTGTCGCTTGACTGTATCATCGGATTTCATTTTGTAAAACGAAAAAATACTAAATTTCGTTTCGTATTAAAGGTAGATATTCAGATTTATATTATTGTGCCGCGACCTTCTTGATGGCCGCTATCGGCCATTCGCGTGTTCGCGTGCCGCGACCTATCCCGAGGCGAGTATGCGAGAAGACGAGAACACGCGAATGGTAGGTCGCGACTCGCTAATGGCATCATTCGCGTCTTCTCGTGTTATCGTGCCGCGACCTTTTTGATGGCCGCTATCGGCCATTCGCGCGTTCGCGTGTTCGCGTGCCGCGACCTATCCTGAGGCGAGTATGCGAGAAGACGAAAACACGCGAATGGTAGGTCGCGGCTCGCTAATGACATCGTTCGCGTGTTCTCGTGTTATCGTGCCGCGACCTTTTTGATGGCCGCTATCGGCCATTCGCGCCCCTAATTCTCGTATTTTCTCCATTTCGCCTGGCCAAATCTACAGGGCGAGATAGCGAGAACGCGAATGGCCGCTATCGGCTTCCATAGTAGAGCAAGAGAGAGAGAGAGAGAGAGAGAGAGAGAGAGAAGTGTAGGTGTATGTATGGCCTGCACTGCATCATATGTATATGGCGAGTATCCACAGCGAGATAGCGTTGGTGAATGAGGAGGAACGTCTTTGAAACGATCATTTTTTCAGCCATGATCATCCAAAAGTGGTGCACAATTAGTAGCCATTGCAATACATATATGCTGTTGATATATTGTGTTGTCTATAGACAACATTCCCTTATATGTGTTGTAATTTCATACATTTCAGATATTATTATTGATAAATTCAATCAAACTCTGTAAACAAAGAAACATCTCATGAATGCTATCCTTTGAGGACTGGTATTGTAACCTCCTACTCTTTCAATTACAAGCGTCTAGTCCGTCATTCATAATCCAGCCGTCGTCCATTAGAGAATATCCGCGTCCATAATCCAAAGACCTATTCCATATTCCATATAACAGTATTAGCACCAAATCAAAAAGAAAATCATAGTATACATAAACATAGGCTTGTTTCCTGCAAGAGAGAAGCGGTCAACAGTTTTCAATGATGCCGGCAAAACATCATGATGTTCCAAAAATATCAAATCCGTATCGCTGATCAGTATTCTTAATCCATAATATTCGTTGTAAGGTCGTCATCTAAAGAATGATGTATCTCAGTCACGCTTTGATTGTGACTGTTCATATGAGTACCATGAGGATCTTTAAGTACATGGGTTCATACGGCCCCTAGCCCCGGGTTAAGCGGAATTAGACACAAGTTACGAAACGTAGCGCCATAGATCTTGCACGCTACGTTCGTATTTTGCCTATCAGCATGCGATATGTATCGCCAAATTTGAGAAACTTTGGTGGAGACCGAGATACAGAGAAGCTATGCGATTAACACAATTGAGTCAAAATTTGAAGGGATTCGATGGTTTTCGGCAGTTGTCTTACATTCTGTTACATGTGAACAATTTGACCACAGGCGCTGTGTCGTTGCGAGTTGGAAAGTGGCTGTGAACATGAGGTTGATTCCAACTGTTAAATCAGTCCTGAAATCTACAACACGGAGTAGCAATTACCCGTCACATACATGTAGTCGTGTTTAGGGCTCAGCGGGTAAAATATATTGCCATCCTCTGGTTTCGTGCTACGGGTGGGGCGTGGGAGGTACCACCCCTATCGTGAAATGTTCTGTCATGATCCGAAAAGAAGAAAAGATGAAAGCCATATTTTTGTTATATTTGCCTTATCATGATAGGATCATTTAAGCCTTGTTGCACACGCCGAACATAGGAGCATGGGTAAATTAAATATGACCGCCTTATCAGGCAGTTTTTGCGAAAAAAAATCACAATTACAAATTTCGATGGGGTCACTGTGACCTCTTCTTGTTTTGTTTCTTTATTTTCTGGTAGACATTGCCCCAAATATATAGTGTGGCCTGTTTCATCTTCATAGGCTGAGAGATAACGAACATCGCCCTGGTCAGATAAGGTTAAACATGCACTGAAGGTAATAATAAGACGAATAGTAATGAGGCTATGGGCAATCTAATCATTCATGCGTCTAGTCCTAGCTGTAATGGATGTGTGGATGATGCTTCTACATTTACGGATATGTTGATTGGTTCAATTCACGGCTCGTTACGCGTCTGGGTGCTCGTAGCGATTTAGATTGTTTGCCCCACGAATCCAATCAGTCAAATGTTTTTGTTATTGTGGGGGGTGGGGGGAAGGGGGTACGCACCGTGAGAAAAGTCCTACAACCCATGCAGATCACCTACGGGATTTGGCCGAGAAATTGTCTTCATTTGATCTTTATTTCGTAATGTATAAAAGTAAACATACCAAACTATTCCGCATAGTTATTATACTTCAAGAATCGGGAAACCTGCAATTTAGCCGTAAGTCCCAAAGAGTGTGTTGAGTGGATGTACCCGGCCCAAGTTCTCTATGCATCTCCGAAACGAACACAAAATCAAAACTGAAGCACTTTCAAATGGTGCATTGCTCACACTGGACTCATCTGAACTTGCTTCCACCCTATAGGTGGAGAACATCATCGGTGAAGTTAAGGCTCCCCACATTCGTGCCTGTTTCATGGCTCAGAGCCATATGTCACGTTTCCATCGAAATACGTCAATGTAAGGTGACCACCGAAGTTGAAGAATCACGTTTTGGATGGATCCAGTTGACAGCTCTCAGTAACACTTTAGATATACTGGTCATCGCACTGTAATTGATTGAAATTTGCTATCGACACTGCGACTAATAACTATAGCAAGCTGGCGATTGACAGCTGAATAATCCTGGAGAATTTCCTGAAATATATCGAGTACATTAAACAGCCGATACATTGAAATACATTGTCGTAAATACTTGTCAGGGATTGTCCCTTGTGACAAGTTGAACCACATTTGATAAATGACGTCAAAGTATAGTTTAGAAACGAGGATTATAGAGATCAAACCCGGAATCTATGTTTGACCAACAAACTCAATGCTACAATATACGGCGCTGAAATAGTCCCCAAATCTGATTCCGAAAAACTATATGGCATGTTGCTCAATATTGAACGAAAACTAGCCTATGTCCTTCGAGATATACCACAGTCGTCATGACAATGATTTTTATTTCAGGATCTTTTTAGTTTTCTCATGCCTTCGACGCGATCACTCGTTAATCCTTTGTCTCTGTTGATCGATGAACTCTTTTTACATGTACAATCTACCTTTGGAGATCTCGCATAAGATAAAGCCAAAACCGAACTGATGACGTGCTAGAATATAACCAGAATGTATAGCGAAGCAAATGAGAAAGACCTAACCTATCATGCAGGCACCAATTGAAACAGTCTATTAGTCATTTCATGCAGAACAATATATGTAGGACATTCAATCGTTACACTAGAGAAATTCAGTTGCCATGGTGTCCGGGGACCAAAAACAAATGATAACAATACACGAAATATTGCTGGGAAAGGATCCGTCTTCACTTTTAATGAGAAATTCAACCTAATACTACCATACCCCATTCCATCACCACCTTTTCCCGATCAGTGGGCCGGTCCGTGGGCCGGTCCGGCTCAACTGAACTATATGTTGTCTGTTATACTTCTACTATTTGTGAAAAAGATTATGGTATAAATTTGGTGTTTCTCATTTTCACGAGAAGTATAACAATTCTGCACTATGCGATAAATTTGACGCTGGAGAATTAGCCATGATGAGCCATAAACAGAGCCTAACTTAAGAAAACGATATATATTACAGAATTTTTGTATAAATCTACAAATTGTATTTTTTTTTTATCTTGGCAATGGGCAATACGAAATCATTTCTATGATCCTTGCATTATCTGAGAGAGCCTCCATGGAATCTTGATATAAATAAAAAAAAAATGGTTAATGACATTCATTGCCTACCACAGTCGTCGTCACCTCACTGATTTTCCTTTCGGGAGAAATCCTTTGAGGGTTTCCATCTTTTCGCCCAGAATACTCGTTGGTCCTTTATCACTCCTGATCGATGAGTTCTTTTTGTATGAATAGTCTAGCTCCGAAGACCTCGCATAAGTTCCCACCGACAACGAATGCATATTATGCTGGAATACGACCAATCTTCAATATTCCAAGCTACCCATGCATACGATCGGCCTGGTGTGCGACAAACCTTGTTTTATATATTATTATTGTGAGGCGAATCTTAGTGGGGTAGACATTTTATTTGAAAAGGGTAGAAAATTGAGAGAGAAATAAAGACTTAACCGTCTAGGGATCAATCGAACCAGTCTGTTGGTTATTATATAAAGTACATTATATGTTGGAGAATCCAATCGTTAGACCGACGTAATTCACTTGGTTTCGACGATGGGAAGACCATACCGGCATACAATGTGTTGGATAATCAAGATAAGTGATGCCCGCCAGACGTTATGCTCATCTTCCCCAGGTGTCGTGTGCTCGAGCAATGACACTGGGATTTATAAATTTTTCCGTATTTCCTATCTCGTCTCCAGACACCAAGAAATAGGATAAAAAGAAGCGAAATGGTGCGGTCCGACAAATTGGAATAAGGCTGATCAAAAAGTGGGTCTCTCAAATTCAACGATTGGCCAGTGCTGGATGCTCCTGGGCATGGGACCATATTCACTTTCAAAAAAATACATTTGAAAAACATATGTCAAACAGATGAACCTGCAATAATATGGCGTATCCTATACTACTCTCATCATCAACCAACCTTCCCAGAACAATGAGCCTGAAAGGTACAATCTGTCTGCTAAAAATACTCCTACTGTTTGAAAAAAAAAGAGTATTGTTACCCCACGCCAGTTCCTTCTTCATATTTTACAAGAAACAATTCTGCATTATACGATACAGTAAACAGTGGAGCCTCAGACATGGAACAGACTCAATTAGCTGCTAATCGCAAAAGGGGCATACACAAATGTTGTAATGGTATAGGTTTGTTTGCTATTGAATGCAAAATAACATTCTCGTATACATGTACTTCCGTGAGACATGATCGCCCTCATCAAAAATATGAGGGGCTATCACATTTGCAAGATATTATCCGAGTTGCTTCTATTATGGAAAGTGTTTTGCTTATCCGACGGTTATAGGCAATACCCACAAAGTTATCAAGAGACCGTTGAATGATATTGCATGGATTGGAAAGTATACATCAGGTTTTGTCGACAAACGTATGGCGGAGAATTTGAAGCGAAGTGTGCTGTGTGTTGCATTTCTGCTATACATTATCTCCCGTCGACCGACATAACACCATCGGCATTCAGAGAGCGAGAGAGAGAGAGAGAGAGAATTAAGGTTTAATGTCGCGTTCAGCATATTTCAGCTATATAGCGACGACCAAACAAAATTCTAAGTACTCAAGTCAATAACTTAGTAATCCAACGCATTAAAACATACACACATTAAAATTTATTGAACAGCCCAATTTCTCTCAAATAACCTAAGATGCAATCCTCCCTCACCCGACTAAAAAGGTCTTCCAAAGTAGTCGCTCGATAAAAGCATCTCTTACAATCTTAAAATCTATGCATTCGATAAGAATATGTTTCACCGTGAAATCTTCGTGGCATGGAATACACCTTGGGACTGGCTCTTTTTTTTAGTAAATGTTCGTGAGTTAATCGTGTATGGCCGATTCTACATCGCCTGATTATGGTTTGATCGAAACGTTTCTGGCTGTTCAGATGAGTATAGCCTACAGTTTTTTTTATTCACAGCATCCCATAAAGATTGAAACAGCCGTCTAACATAAGTGCAGATAGAGTGTCAGTTCAACCACGACTATTTGAGGGTATGTTCGCCGCGGGTTTACGATAGCGTTAAGAAACAATCTTTACTCACGGAAGCATTGACCGATGAGATATTTGGTATATATTATATTTTTGCCTCCTAGCAAGCTTCAAATATGACATTCGATATTCAGCCGTCGTCCATACAAGAATGTTCGCGTCAAATATCGAACGACCGATTCCATATGACAGCACCAATTACAAATGTGTATGAAATAATACAGATACGAACAAAAGATGGGTTCCCTACAAGAGAGAAACCATCTTTGAAACAGTTCTCAAAATCATGCCAACAAGGCATGACGATGTTCTTTACATAAATCCTAATCACCGAGCATTAATCCATATCTAAATGAATTTTGAAGCCGTTTTCCAGAGTATGTATCTCAGTCACGCTTGATTCTGACTGTTCATTTGAACAGCATAAAGAGCCAGGCTACTTAGTTTTGGCTTATAGCGTAAACCAAAGACCGACGTATGTTCACTTACTGGAATAGATGTCCTATGTTCTAAGCAGTGCTATGCAAATGCCGGATTTACGTAGGGCTCTCGGAGTAGAGAATTAAAATTTTGTTGTAGAAACTACCTTCCTTCTTATGTGGATTCGAATTAACTTTTGAAGATTTTTGGAAAAAAGCAACTGTGAAGTGACTCGGCTATGGTCACCTTTAATTGTCTTGAAAATGACAGAATTTAGTCGAAATATAGACCATTCTTAATGACATCAGTCTGCCCACGATCAATACTGCAAGATGTCTGCTGTGATGCAAGCAATCCCCGGACATTATCGCCGCATTTACCAATACAAGCAATAGTAATTCTGACAAGGTTTCAAACACCAGGCGCAAATACTGCTGAACATCTAAATGGTAATTTTATTCCAATAATGATGTTTTTGTTGATGATGTGGGAATGTCATGGCAACGGGTTCCAATAATTGCGTCAACGCTATATATGTATACAATCAATTTCAACCTGCGCGGAAACTGATAAATATTAATGGAAACGATCAATCAAACCTATTCCTGTTATGTCTTTGGTTTTGTAATTGAAAAAAAAATTAAATAAAAATATGCACGCCAGTCAGTACTCCACAAATATATCACCAAAATATACATGCAGCTCGCCATACAAATACCCTGGACCCCAGACCATAAAATACAGATCAGTACACAATTTACAATTCTTCATAGGCTGTGATTCATTAGATATTTTAACGTATGTGGTACAAAAACAGGTTCTAAATAAAAGGTGAGCGACCCGAAGAAAAATCGCCTGGCATGGGGCCGAAAAGCAATCTAAATCAATCTACGAAACAGTTCAGGGTATGGGTTTGAATGAAAAAGGTAAAATAGATTCTAAATGAATCAGCATGAGTTGTGCGAAGAGGCGATGGTACTAATGTGACAACAATAACGATGTTACGAAATAATCGCGACGAGAAGGATGATTTGGGCTTACGAATACCAGCCAAATACACAATCTAATGCACAAAATGGTCACAATTTACAAGTTTTATTACAAATTTGTGAAATATTTCATATCGTATTAACCTACATTGCTTGTAATTACGCAACGAGTGTGTATGTGATTAAGGGATATAAACGCAGCATGTCGACCACGATGAAGCGCACATCAGCAAAGGGATAAGAAACCTTTTGGACTATTAACTTCTGTCCTAAATGGGTCGTCTTACTCTGAATTGTCTATATCAAATCAGGTGTATCTCTGAGTACCTCAGCGTGTTGAATCAATTTGTATTATTCACCTGCATAGAAGGAATATCATTAATGAGATTTTTTTTTGTTTATAGAGTTGCTTGAATTTCTCATGAATAATATCTATGTGGAATTTGGCAATACAATATATCAACAGAATATAGGTATTCCAATAGGTACTAATTGTGTACCCATTTTGATTGACCTATATCTGTTCTCTTCTGAATACGACTATATGCAGGCGCTTTCAAAAACAGATCATTTCAAAGCCCGTGCTTCTCATTCACCAAACGCTATATAGACGATCTTCTTGCTGTAGATAGTCGCTTTATATATGAGGCGGTGAAAGATATATGTCCATCCTCAGTGGATTTGAAAGAAACTATAGATGGCCCAAACGGCACATATTATTTAGACCTATAGCTCTATAAAAGTGAAGCGGCCTTCTCTCTCGTCGACTTTACGACAAAAAGAGATGCTTATAATTTCGACATCTTAAACAATCCCTATCTGGACAGTAATATACCACAGGGACCTACATACGGCGTATACATATCTCGCCTAGTAGCACATGCTAGATCCTGTGTTAAATGTGGTTATTTTAATCAACGTCTCAAAACGCTATTGCATAAACTTATAACAGGGCTATAGCATCAAGAGCCCCCACTTGAAGTTTCTCAAATTTTGCAATACATGTCGCATGCTGATTGCAAAATACGGGCATAGCGTGACAGATCCATGGCGTTGGGCTTTATAACTTGTGTCTAATCCGCCTAACCCGGGGCTGCGGGCCGTATGAACCTATGTTTTTCAAGACCCCGTGGTGTTCATATGAACAGTCATAATCAAGACGTGACTGAGATATATCATACATTATAGATAACGACTTCAAAACGGATATCACATGGATTAAGAATACTGATCATCGATACGGATTCAATATTTTTGTAACATCATGACGTCTTGCTGGCATCATTGAAAACTGTTCACCGCTTCTCTCTTATGCAGAAAACTAGCCTACTTTGGTTTATTCTTTAAATTTGGTGCTAATGCTATTATATGAATTAAGTCTTTGGATTATGGACGCGAACATTATTTAGTGGACGACGGCTGAATAACGAATGACGGGCTAGACGCTTGTAATCCAATGCTGGACATAAAACGTTGATATAATGTTGGTTAAAGCAGTCTTGACGATGACAAAGCGTAGGCGAATGATAAGAACCTGTTGCCATTTCAATGAGCTATGTTCAACGCTGACAAAAACCTTTTGTCAACGTCGAATATTATCTTGGATATAGATTCGAGTTGGATAACATCTCTTCACTGAAATGCTCATCCATACTCATGCCATCATTTTGAGTGGATAGATTGATTGACTTCATTGATAATCTTGGCATTCGTGTTACGGAGAAATATTTTTTCCGTGATTATCTTAAAAGGATATGATGAATCACGGTTGGTTTCGTGTCAACACTCCAGTTATCGAGTGTTCAATCTGTATGCCATTTCTTCATTCCATTCAAAATCTCATCAGTTGAATACGTTTTTATAGTCAGCGGATTTGATTCTCCAAACCACTCGCTGGATAATCATAGTTTTGAAAATTATTTCTGCTATATGAGTTTGATGATATGAACATCGTTCTTAATACTATCTGACCTGGGCGATTTGGGATGTACCGCAACCTTTCATGGCGGTGGATGAATCCACCACCCTACCGCCGCAAATTGCTGTTATCCATGAGACCTGTGAGCTCAAACTACATACACTATATCTTTGAATAAGTGTATACCAGTAAATGTGGGGAAATCAAAGAGGCTGCCCTAATGACGTCTGATAAATTATGAAAAGATAGATTAGTGACGTCAAATGAAATAGATTTTGCGCTATTATTCGCAGAAAAGAACAGGTTTTTTTAATTAGTTAACAATTTATTTAGTTGTCCTGTCGGCCTACCGACTTATTCTCATTTCCAAGGAACGGGGTATTTGGTAATTTTTCACCTTTCTTTATCTGGAATACACTAACGTATCATAATTTGTAGGAAATCTATTTTGTATTATTTGATGTTAAATTACTGTTTATCGGCAGTTCACAGTGGTTCAAATTGTCATACATCGTTATATGATACTTCATGTCTATTAATCGTTAATCGTTCTATGATACCGTTTTTCAGTTTATTTGGTATTTGTTGTAGAGTCACATAATCATCGTGCACATAATCTGTTGTTCTATATCTCCCATGAAGGACCACAGGGTAAATTAGTCTCTTACTAACTGTGTTTACCATCGTTAAATAAAGTTTATTGAATTGAATTCTAATGACGGGCTCCTTTAATTATTTCGTAGAATTGTCTTACAGCATTCAGTAACATCTCGGCATCAAAGCGGTATTATTTAACACCGTTATGGTTTTGGACATTCTATTTTGTCATAGACGTTCGTGTTTCTTACCAGCCCTGAAATTGGGAATTTACGGGATTAATTGGGACACAACTGTTCAGCTCTCCATGTTTTCTTGTTTTTGGAGCACCTGGCAAAATTCTATATATGCGGAGGGAACGGGATCCAATAACCAGACCAGGTAGAATCAAGATACCTGAACATGACTATCATGCCGTTTGTTTTGAACTCGGTTAATGTTTTACGAGTTAATAAGTTGTACCTCACGACAAATCTCTCAATTGGAAACATATTTCAAATATTTCGAAATACATCCAACTAACGTAATTTAAGTCTCTGTTAGAAACATCGAAGGGGATTGCGAATCTAGTTCGTACAAATAAGCAATTTCTCTGAAACACAGGCATTGTTTGTATTGCTTTGCATAAGATTTGCATAAGATTTAACATTATTTAGTCTTACTATCGTTTCTCACATTCTGAAGAGAATCGCTTAAAATAGAATTATAAAGTAGATCCTGTTGTAGTGTATCGATTATATATCGAACTAACATAACATTAATTATTGAGAGCAAGTTCGCTATTCAATTAAGCGACATGAATAGCGGTTCGTGGCCGCGTAGGACTACATGTATGTTAGTTTGGAACTGGAAAACTTTTAGATTAGATTATAATATGAGCATCTACTTTGCTATACCACCGCCATGAGCATTCCCTTGAAAAATTAACTAAGAATATCCTGATCAATTGTAATCTTTCGAAAGATACTAGGCATGTGAGGAAAAGATAATTCTTGAAAAATATATAAATGCAGCAAAATCCCCTATAATGGGAACAACACGAGATAGCCACGCAGAGAATAACCTTCATCAATTTCATCAATATTCCCATCTGCATACTCCAAAGATGAAATCTATGGAATTTGTAACCCATATTCACTGTATATTTGCAAGAAGACGAAGGGATCCCGTAACGTTTAGTGGGTGCCCCGTGCAGGGTTAGATTGCCAGGTCATCTCTCGCAATATTAGTGATTGTTCGCGAAAGGGACAGAACTGGCTTTTGATATCTATATTTGAAAAGATCTGCATTTAGAATGAATAAAGCTTATTCCCGTCACTTACCGGTACTGCATAACATAAACCACGCAATGGCGAATTCATGCAAATGTCAAGAAACGATATTGCTTCATGGAAACGGTAGGGGTTACATGACCAGTAATGTGTTCATTTCCTCCTAGCCTTGTTAGGGACGATAAATATAGCCCATGAACGAAGGCTTTGGTAATGAGGAAAATAAGGAACACATGATCTTTCTCACCTCCGTGGACTGCAAATTGTGTTAGATTCTACCAACTGGATGCCTGTTGCTCCAGAGGGATTATAGAAAATGTGTGGCGTCCTATTTCCTAAATGGCATCGCCTAAAACAATTGTCGAGCAACTTCAACATATCACCGAAAATGCCCGAATACTTGTTTGGTCTTAAAAACCTTTTATCCAGATTACATTTGGAGCCAGTATTAATCATTAATCTAAACTCTTACCTCGCGATATTTGCAACCGTGGAAGCGAAAATGTCTGTTGATACAATCTGCTAGTAAAGATTAAGGGTGTGAGGGAAGAGTCGCATTCAAAATGGTCAAGATAAAACTATTTCTCATCCAAACCAGCGTTTAGCTGCATTGCATGTTCTATACTCATCTTTTCGAGTTTATTATTTCTCTACAGTTGTCATTTGTTACATCTGAAACACAAGCCAATCATCTGAATTATCGAGCATAATCGAAATTCATGGAGAGTTATTCGGTCGGCTATTCGATGAAAACGATACATTTTTGTTCACGAAGTCACAGTCTGTCTGACCGGAGAGATTGTATACGTGGGAGTGGTATTTTCCTGTATGTTTGGGATTTTACACCATTTTGATGCACGCATACCTGGCCTGCATAACTAAAGAGGTAAAATCCATCAATCATTGTTGGTAACAGCACAGGCCAGAGTGAAGGTGTCACAATCGACGAAAGACGTAGACTATGTAATGCACATCTATCATCCGTTACCCATGGCTAAGATCCAAATAGTATATAACTGCCTTTTTAATAGCTACACTATTCAAGTCGGTTTACTTTAATGTGAATTTTAACAACAGCTATACGATTTCAGATTTTGCAATATACATAATGTATTACTGTGAACTCTGAATTATATGAAGATTGCTTGAGTGAGGTGTTCCAGGTATATTTGGTTATTGAGATTCCTAGTCTACACCATTCTTAGAATGTAACATCACTGTACATCACCCAAGAGGCGACAAGGGGTGTGTTTTGCATATTCTAGTAGAGCCCAACTCGAAGATGTACATTGTAAGTGTCAAGAAGTGAAGAACTAGTGTGAGATGGAGGGAGGTGCGTGTTGGCAAAATGAACTCGCTCCAGGCCTAGGCAGGCCTCGAATTTCCTACACCAGAAAGGAGGGGAGGGTGAAAACTGGTCACTCTTGTCTCTCTCCGCTGTAGAAACTGGTGGGCGATATTATATAGCAAGGTGGCTATATCTGGGCATGTTGTAACTTTAAGTTCTAGACATGGTGACTGTGAGAAAGTCTTCAAGATGACAAATAAACCAATGGATTGATCCTATATAGCCCAGTGTCGCTGCCCGAACCAAGTGAGTGAACAGCCATTTTATCGATTTTATTTTTGGTTGTTGCGAGGGCAAGTAATCTTAATATCCCTCACATCTGAAAACGAAACAACGGAAATTAGGAACTGTCGTTAACAATGAAATGAAGCATTCTAAGATGAGGTTAGTCCAGTTATAAAGGCTGTACAATCATGTAGGGGATAAAGCTGGCTAAAGCATATATCGATTGACCAGGAGGACGAGAGTGAACTGAATAAACTACATTTTAACCACATAGTATCTCCTTGCGAACGTTACAAGACAGATGGTTTGATCAATGCTGTTGGTAATACAATCAAATATAAAAACATATTTAATTTATAATAGTTCCTGCAAAATTTAATTCCTTCATATGCTTGCAGTTATAAAGAGTGAGCCTTGTCTCAATACTCTTTCCCGGAGACTAACATCGAGTTTTAGTGTTATGATACAGCCGATGTAGCAATAATGGTTGTCCCGCAGTATTTCGGGCAACCAGTATCTGGCAGTGGTTGTCCTGACTGAAACTGGGTGTCCGCCGGCAGTTTCAGGTACAAGTTGTCCACTCGATAGGCCTACATATTACTCTTGTACATGTTGTAATGCATTATATATTATATTCGCACCCGGACAAGTATTCATGGTGGACAACCTGTCTTATTACAAAAGTGGCAATATTAGTTTTCCTCCATGACGTGCTGTCCATCGTATTATCATACAATCTAGGTCACGGCATAATGGTGACAAATGTTCAGTGGCTCGGCAGGTGTACATTCCACAGTAACCATTGGCTGATTACATTCCGCTCTCTAAGTGAGTTATGGGCAAGAATAAGAGGTATGAGAGCAGATTATAATCAGATCGACCGGCGTCGAAAACTAGGGCCGGGGAGGGTGAGAAAATCACACAGGGCCCCAATGAAATGACGCGCGGTGCATTATCAACGTTATTACACATCCTTCGCCTCACTTCCCATGCATTTCTATGAGGCGCCGTTTGTCACTTTCTGATTTAATCTACTGATCTATAAATATCGGGTATTTAGCAGTCGGATATATAAATGTGCATAAAATGAGCGTGAAATAAACACCGACTTTAGTCAATTTTAAATCCTATATCAGCGAATAAAATCCGACAAATATTTATAAATACCTATATCAGATTTCAAGATATATATATCTCTCGTTGTGTTATTTCTGAGATATAAATTCCTCCACAATATATAAATATATTCCTGACAAACGATTTCTTATTTATATATCCGAGGTAACGTATCTTATATAAATATTTCAAAATGTGCTGTTGGGTATATATATATATCCAGTCTTCGTCTAACTCAGGATTTACAAATACTGAACTGAGAAAGTCTCATATATAGATATCCCATTTATAGTATGCTAATAGTATGCTGATGAGTCTCAAAAACCGATGACGGCATCGGTTTTGGTGTTGCTTTAGATCATATTATCTCGAGTGGAAATATCCTAAGCTGACAACGCATCGGAATGTCGTCGTAAGAGGACTTGACCGCGCGTGTGATTGCCGCTGTTTTGCGGGCGATTGCGGACGAGCTTCGGGCATCGACTTTCACAAACGCTCGAAGTTCAACAATATCAACTGATGGCGATTTCGAAGAGGTAAGGTATTTATAACTTTTTAGATCATGTACTCGTTTCAAGTTAATGTGATACATGGACGGTATACTCTTTTATGTCTGGTATTATAGACTGATAGATATCTTTTACAGACTGATATTTTATTTTTTCGAAGAAATTGGAAATAGTTTCAATGTACATTAATGAGCTTGCAACAAAAATTGATAATACTCATACATGTAAATAAAATATGATCAGAACACATCATTTTTGATAAGAACAGCAAGGTCAAAATAAACTGAAATGTTCAGTTTAATTGATCGATTTTCAATCGGATAAGATTAGTCACTGATTCAGGAACAGAACATACAGGTTATTTTCAGTCATCTTCAGGGATAAATTATAATGTAATTAATTTCCTACATACCGCACATGAGAATCTGCGGAATGATTGAGCGGTGTTCGCCGACCCTTGATACACTTGAAGAGGCTTAGTGTGACATCATCATTTTTGCGGTAAACGTATCGCAACTCATTAGCATATTATAACTGGGATATCTATATATGAGACTTTCTCAGCTCAGTATTTGTATATCCGGAGTTAGATGAAGACTGGATATATATATATATATATATACCCAACTACACATTTTGAAATATTTATATATCAGTAAGATACGTTCCTTGGATATATAAATAAGAAATCCTTTGTCAGGAATATATATATATATATGGTGGAGAAATTTATATCCCAGAAATAACACAACGAGATATATATATATATCTTGAAATCTAAAATAGGTATTTATAAATTTTTCTCGGATTTTATTGGCTGATATAGGATTTAAAATTGACTGAACTTGATGTTTATTTCACGCTCATTTTTTTGCAAATTTATATATCCGACTGCTAAATACCCGATATTTATATATCCGACTGCTAAATACCCGATATTTATAAATCAGTAGATTAAATCAGAAAGTGACAAACGGCGCCTCATACATTTCGGACTCAAAATCAAAAAGAGGCCGAGAGCTGCATTCTCCACCACAGGTCACTGGGGAATGTGTACAATCCACAGTAACCATTGGCTGGTTACATTCCGCTCTCTAAGTGAATTATGAGCAAGAATAAGAGGTCTTCGCCCTTATTTTTCTTCGATCTCTGCATAAATACCAAACACTCTTCCCATAACCCATACAAATGATTCTAGAAGTGATATTTTACCAACCAAAATCCTAGGAGCAAATCTCAGAACACTACAACACGACAAAGGAAACATAGCAAACATTTTGGTTTGCAAAATTTCACTTCTTTGAATCCCTATCCAACTTAATAATCAGAACCCAATAATAAAAGCTAAAACTCCAGTCTAATTGATCATTTGCCTTTTAATGAAACTTATTAATCTCAAAACAAAGGGCCATCACTCTGTAACATTGACACAATTGAATGGACATTAAACAGTGGCAGTTTTAATTACGCACAGATAAGCCACCCAAATGATGTGAATTACAATTCAAGTTACAGTTAATGTGGCAGTACAACAGTAAATAGCACATTATACTCAGTATAATGAGTCAAATACAACTTGAATGTCTATACATTTAAAATGCTAACTCTAAGTTATCAAAATCTGCTTTTTCACAATATATTGCCTCAATCTCGGATGCCCTTGTAACATATTTTGCGAGCTTATCTGCTACATACCCCGAATCTGCCAGAAGGGGCAGTCTACCATAATATTCAGCATTACGTTCGCTAAACCAGCCCACATGTCTCATAATCTCACTTGTGTCCTTTACCGATCCTGTTAAACCGAGGGTGATAGAGCAACCTGCCCGTATGCTATGTGGAGTCTCCCCTTCATATAACCCAAGGGTGACCAGATATTTCTGGAGGCGTTCATAGATTATGGAATAAGTAACTGCCGTATCCAAGACCCTTCCCGATTCACATATCGGCCTAAACAAATACCCCTTAGAAAGATCCACGCACCACGATTTGGCAACATCCACATAGTACTGTAAACCCTGTACCGGGCATACGACACTGTCGGGGCATTATGGTGTTCTTTCGGTCATTTTTGCGTCGCGCGTCGCGGGCGACAGGAAGGGCGACGTCGCCCGCGACGTCGCCCTTCCCGTCGCCCTTCCCGTCGCGTTCTTATAATGTTAAGAGATAGAACGCGACGCGACGTCGCCCACGACGCGATGGGCGACGTCGCCCACGACGTCGTTCACGACGTCGCTCGCGACGTCGCCCATCCCGTCGTCCTTCCCGTCGCGTTCTTATAATGTTAAGAGATGGAACGCGACGCGACGTCGCTCTGTTTAAACACGACGTCGCTAGCGACGTCGCCCTTCCCGTCGCCTTCCGGTATTTTAGGACAAAATCAAGCTGCGCATGCTAAAGGAGCAGCTATTGCGATGTGGGTCGTATGGTGAGGCCGCCATTTCATGAATGAGCTCTGCCACTATCGACGAAGAAAATGTCGGCGTAAATGAATAATGCTTGTCCTGTATTATCGTATAGCTTTTAAACGGTGTTAAATATTAGTCCATGCTTGGAATGATACCTGTTATGAAATTATCTCTCGGGAAGTCTGTAAGTCGCTGTGTTGTACTGTACACATTATGTTTTCGCTTCCAAAAGATATGCGCAACCCCCACATCCGTACACGCGTGGATGTGTGTGTGGCTTTTATATGTGTACTTTTAGGTGTTTGTGTGTTTTCATTTTTCAGATATCCTTACAGTATACCTCCTTATGTTACTACATTGACCAGGGCGTTGAAAATATCCTTTTATTTACTGCTGTCCAACACTGTATACCGGTACTCAACCTGTCACGTCCCGACAGATTGTAGTAGATCTTTTAGCTTTCAATTTAGCAGAGAGAGATAGTCCTATAGCTCTCAAAAAGACAAAAAAGAAATTATGATGGAATTGAAGTCATTTTACTGTGAGAATTCTGTTCTCTCTATTCTTTCTAAAAACTGATTGAAGAATATTAGTTTTTCTGCACTCTTCGAATTATCCGGCATTTCCACGATCGTACTAGACGTTTGACGACAATTGAACTTCAAATTTAAGACGAGTTCTTGGAGTTCGGGTAAGTTGCTCTTATCTCATGGCCGTAGACAAGGGGGGCATGCCCCGCCCCCCCCCCCCCAAATATTTGCAAGACAAACAAAAAATAGACGTGTTTGTGAAATACATATTCCCCACTGCGTGTTTGTCAGAGGGGAAAGTGGCCAAGCAGAGGAAACGAGGCATGTTTAAGCACACAGTTAATAGGGGAGTTCCGAATCGCCTTTTACATCTAGACTGCTGGCGCTCGTGTTGTTAAGAGTTGAGAGTGATTCTTGGCCTTATTTTCTACGAAAATCTGTCGTCGATAATTGCATGTATAAAATTCTCTAATCGAACTTGTAAATCAATGAGAAAAACATGTCCGTCTCAGTGCACCAGCGCGGGCAGTTGCGAATCACTTTGGTAAGAAGCGGATCACGCCATCTAGCGGTCGTTACAGCGGCTGAGAATATATATATATATACATATTTGTAAAGCCTGAGTGGTCATCTATCACCAATATCCCAATAGGCCAAAAATGATGTATCACATGCCTGGACTTTGTTGGATTGCCATTACTGAGGCAGAAATTTTTCATAGACAACGACGGCCTGATCTGTCTGACCATGCCATATACGGAAATTATCCTCACTAATTAAATTAATTCTCTCAGGATTTCGATAGTTCGTTATTTGTTCACGGACGACACCATTCATTTAAGATTGAACCTGACGGACCTGGTTCAATAGAAACCTATCGAAAATGTTTCCCCATCTGACCTGATATACTGCATGGAATTCAGATTCAAATTTAAGAAAGTTACACACACGTTCCATCGTGTTTCTGACAGCTGAACGAATTCTACTCGCATATTCAAGATTACAATATATAAACTCTCTAAATGGACATCGGACATCTATTTAGCATCTATATTTGGACAAAAGAAAATAGAGGAAAGGACACACGGATATATTTTCCCAATTTTAATAATGAAATCTTTAATTTTGAAATCTTTGGTATGTGTGTGGGGGGGGGGGGAGAGGATGTGAAGACTATCCCGTTCTGTGACTTAAAATTATTCTAAAGCAATAACTTTGCCCAAGAGACATTTGTCCGTGTGCAGTCTTCAATGTCACAATTCGTAATCCGGAATTGACATCTCTAATGCCGCATTATGTTACAATGCTGGCGAGTTAAGGGTTATCGCAAATCATTAGATATTGTGTTTGACCATTAATATGATTCAGTCACTGAAACGAATACTGAAATTACCACTTAAAGCCATTTTATTTCTCGTAGATTCAACACTTAAGAAATCACACGCGTTTTTGTCCCAGCATGCCGAATTGCCCGTGAAACAAACAACGCAGGTCGGTTGTTCGACATTTATTTGGGTCCACAGAAACAGATGTTCCAATAAAAATAGAAAAGATTTACACAGATGCTTTATTGCAAGAAATATAAGGCGTTCATTAGGAAAGTGATCCTCAAGTCACCGTGATTCGGAACCCACAAAACTACTGTATAATTTCCCTCCAAAATGTACAAAACACGTATTCCCCCCAAAACCACAACCTGGATGAGTCGCTGAGCTAATTAGTTTGCACAACGTTTGTTGTGTTGACCAAGTTTGAGGTTTAATAACCCTGGAAAGAAAATACCCACACATAAAAGCAAGAAAAGACAAGAAAAACTGGTTACAACGTGTGCGTTTTAATGTTGAGTTTTATTCACTGGGAAAGGCCAAGAACGCATCTCCAGTCATCTGGGATCCTGGAGCTTCCGGGGCCTAGGCGGCCACTGGACCCTCGCCTTATTGTGCTGTCATAGTATAGCTCCCCCTATACTATCTAGAACGATCGTGGAAATGCCGGACGATTTAAAGAGTGCAGAAGTATTAATATTCTTCAGTCAGTTCTTAGAAAGAGTAGAAAGAACAAAATAACTTCAATTCCATCATAATTTTCTTTTTTTTCTCTTTGAGAGTTATAGGACTATCTCTCTCCGCTAAATTGGAAGCTTATAGCTTATAGATCTACACTACAATCTGTCGGGACGTGACAGGTTAAGTAACGGTATACAGTGCTGGACAGCAGTAAACAAAAGGATATTTTCAACGTCCTGGTAAATGTGGTCCCATAAGGAGGTGTACTGTAAGAACAACTGAAAAACACAAACACATAAAAGCACACAGAAAAGCCACATACACGCGTACATTCAATGGGAATAAAGAAATTCAAGACGATGTACGGATGTGGGGGTTGCGTATATTTTTTGGAAGCGAAGATATAATTTGTACAGTACAAGACAGCGAGTTGCAAAATTTCCGAGAGATAACTTCATAACAGGCATCATTCCAAGCATGGACTAATATTTAACACCATTTAAAAGCTCGTGGGCGACGTCGCGGGCGACGTCGTGGGCGACGTCGCGTTTAAACAGAGCGACGTCGCGTCGCGTTCTATCTCTTAACATTATAAGAACGCGACGGAAAGGGCGACGGGAAGGGCGACGTCGCGTTTAAAAAGGGCGACGTCGCGTCGCGTTCTATCTCTTAACATTATAAGAACGCGACGGGAAGGACGACGTCGCGGGCGACGTCGCTCTTCCCGTCGCCTGCGACGCGCGACCCAAAAATGGCCGAAATGGAACACCATAGGGCACCGTTTTACAATGAACTCATTACTTTTTCCATTCCCTCCCCTCAATGTTTTTCCAACGGTATGGTTTAACATTAAGCCTGACCCATCCGGGAGGCGTTTTATTTCCTGAGCCAGAACCATAGATACGTCACTGGCCTTGTCCCCCGCAAAAAATTAGAGCTTCACCAATGCTTGGTCACGTGCGAATACAAATCTCTCCTTGAGAGATAAATCTGGACGGGCTAACTGATTGCTTAAATATATTGACACGGACCTAAATTTCCCTACGAACATCGGTTTTGCCTGTTTTGGTAGAACGTGAGCTCTTGCTTGTTCTTCTCTAACCAGCTTTAGATACTGTTTAACAATAAGCGAAACAGCTGGGTTTCCGCTACAAGTTCCTACATTCCATGATTTTCCCCTTCCATGATTCTCAAATATAACAGTAAGTTGCTGTATGATACCTTCTACTGTTGTAGCAGCCAGTCTAAGAGGACACTGGCATAGGTCTTTAACCTTTTTACCCACATGTATACATGCTAAGTCATGGACTGGAGTCTTGCCTCCACGATCTTTGAAAACTAGAAACTAGAAAGCGTCTAACATCTTCCGGTTCACAGGTCACAATTGAAGGGCTGTGAGGCAACTGGTTAAGAAATTCAGTAAATGTACTTGCCAAGCTCACACGTTTCTTAGCTGAAGGCAATTCTGCTGCCTTCCGGTCCAATTCCTGCAGCCGTCTATCAATACCCCCAAGTTGAAGTAAAGGATTTCCCTGTAAATTTGCAACGTAGAACAAACTGACAAAATAAATTGAGAATGACTACATAAAACATACTTTGTACCCCACCAAGTCCTATTTCAAACCAAAACTATCAGCCCTAAAGCCCTTCTTGGTTGGCACCTTAATCACTCCAAGTTGACCTGCCTTACCAAGTACCATTGAAGAGAAGCTATGAGTTTGAAGCAGGGGCCACCATATGGATAAGGGTTTAATTGTTGGGGCGACCAGTGTGCATTCACGCACTTTCTGTTGCTTTAAAAAGCAAAGCCCGGGGAAAACCATGGAATACGGGGGGGGGGGGGAAGACGTAGAAGTTATTCTCACTATTCAGGCACTGTGCAAACATATTCACACCATTTGAATTTGGAGAGGGCCAAGGAGTGTAATGTGGCAGGGAACACCAGATCTGCACATAGCATTTGAGTCTAGAGACATCAAATCGATATCATGGGGGCCATATGCAGCATCCAAAGCTTCCCATATGTGCTGTGATAGCATGGAATCGGCCAATGAGATCGATCTGGATGAGGCGTCGGCTTCGTTTTGACCTGATGGCACATAGGATAAGTGGAGATCACTGTTGTGCTTGATAGTCAACTGGAAAATTTGTTTCGTGATGTCATTCAGCGATTGGTCCCTACCTCCCTGGTTGTTCCAGACTGCGAGTACAGCCATGTTATCTGTCGGGACATCTACACGGACATCCTGTATACTGGAGCCCAATGAGAGAAGCGCCTTTAGCAGGGCGTCAACCTCTTTACTATGTATCGGCCGAGTATCACACTCCTCCCAGAAATCCCCAAAGGACACTCCAGTACATTCTCCCGACAGAAGCACTGCCGCATATTTGAAAGAGGAGGCATCAGTGGCCAGCAATACCTGCTTATGATATTCCTTTCGCCAGGGTGCGCAACCCCCCCCCCCCCCCCATCCATCTAGAAACCGCCAGTACTCTAATTCTCTTCTTAGAGCATCGATTACTGAGATTTTTCTACTATTTTTCATGCCACATGAAACGGCAGCATTGACCTCGCGACAATATAGCCTTGCTGCTGGAATGGCTAAGTTCATTGACACACATTTCCCCGAAAATCTCTGAAGCGTTTTAACACCCACCTCTGTACATGACAAGATGAGTTCTCTTAACGTAGCAAAACTAGCCTTTTTCTCAGGAGGGAGGATATAAGCCTGCTTTTGAGAGTCGACGATGAAACCTAAGAACTTTTGACTAGTTGACGGCTTTTAATTACACCTCCACGACTGCATAAACATGACGGTTCGCAAGTTGAGTGTCTCTGGATTGCCTAGAGGTGTGACTGTCCGCAGTGTTAACTACGACCAGTCGATCATCAATATATTGTGACGTGAGGATACCCAACGATCGAAAATATGACGTAACTGTCATACCGATTGACTGGTAAATATAAGGGGAGGCCTTCCACCCAAAAGGTAAGGTGGTATACGACATAATCCAACCACCAAATTGAATCTCGAAGAATGTTTGGGACTCTTCTGTCAACTTTATGTGGTCATACCCGGACTTTTCATCAGAAGTTGCTAACTGGGCACCTTTGTCTACCATTCTATGGACATGTTTCAGTGTTTCAAGTTGAAATGGGAGATCCTTAGTCCAAAGGTTAATGAACCGATCATCATGACACAACCTCGGTTTACTGGGTTGAACTATCAGTGGCATAATTATGTGCGGTAAAGAGCATTCACCCACTTTGACCCAAACACGTATAGACCCATTCTTAATTCGTCGTGTAAGTTCTGCAGCTACAAAATCTACGTTCTCTCTACAAGATTGAGAGTTTGGAAAGTATTGTTTTGGAGGCGATATACTGTTGTAGGGCTTGCCTTTAAAATTACCCTTAAATGGTTTAAATAGCTTTGTTACATCCACACCATCCAGGACCCATGACCGAACTTCATGGTTCAACTCTTTTAACCTTTTTTTTAATTTTAAGCCAGTTTTCTTTATTGTTGTGTACCTGGCCAGCAATGAAACAATTTGGGTCTCGTAGAGGAAGAGAATTCAAATCGAAAAATACATCATCGTCTGTTGTGTGATAAGGAACTGAGGGCTGGGGACTGTCCCCCTCCAGGGTAGTCCAAACTGTGTGCCTCTGTTTACCTATTTATGTTGCTATGGGGTCAAATGCAGACTCAATTCCCATAATGGATCCCTGATAAAACTGCTTGACATGCTTGAGTGACAATTATCTTCAGTTCCCTGTTGATAGAACATAAAAATAGCATTGTCCACTTTACGAGGCACACACCCAAGGACTAGCCATAGAGGAAGACAAATCCCCAGCTCCCAGTTCACGTGGTAAACCACTAGGGTATCAGTGACCCCGAACTAGGTGCTAGAAATCTGCCACAATTTTTTTTCGAACGAAAATACTACCAACTGTATCCATTACTGACAATAAAATCAATTATTACTCTGATTTTTCTTTGCTTGTTCCATTCTTTTACAATCTTTGATATAATGGTCTGTGGATTCGCAGAAAAGGCAAGTACGTCTCAAGCGAGGTTGCCTAGAGCCCCGAGGGTACATGTATCTACCATGTTGCTGGCCACCATATGGTGGTTGACCCTGATAATAGGCAGGTGGTGGGTACTGTGGGGTGGGATACATATACGAAGGGTACAAATTTGCCAATGGAGAAGGAGTTTGTTTTTTCTCATCTTCCGCTTTTTTGGAAGCCCGCTCATCAATTTGTTTCTCTTTCAGACATTTGTTTAATGCCTTTATGATGGTTTCTGATGCCTTACCCCCAATGACAGAAAGACACAGGCTAGAAATATTAATCCGCCCCTAAGGCCCTCACCTTATCCCTCAAGCTGTGGATCTCTCGTTCTGTCACCCCAGTAACCAGTGAATCCTCCAGACACTTGGTAAATAGGAGTAACTATGAAAAGTGATCAACACACCACTCTAAATCAATCGGCATCCCTATATATATCAGATTTGATGGTCAATAATATAAACAAATTGAACTGGCTAATTGGAAAATACCCAATTCACCATATTTCCAAGCATGCCAAGGTAACTTTTCCATACCAGAAAACATACCGGAGTGTCAATAGCCCTATTTCGTTTGCGAGAATTATGCATGATGCATGAGCATGATGGAGCATGATGGAGTAACAGTCGGGCGTCGGGAGTCCCCGCCATAGTCAGGAACTCCTCCATGCATTCATCCATTAAATTTCGGAAAGCCAACTTTAGATCGTCCATCGTCATTTCTTCAATGGGCCTTGTTGCCTGTATACGGGCCAGTGCCTCCGGTTGTTCCCCGGAGGCTTTTAGCCTTCGTATCAGCGGAAGGACAGCATTGACACCCTTCGGTGTGTGGCGCTTCCTCAGCACTGTCGGTTGCACCATTATGTCTGTAAAATATAACGGAAGAATGAACCCATCATAACCCACACACCAAGAAAACAACCAATACATGAAAATTATCTCCATTGCTGGAGAGCGACTCCACGTGACCCGCTCTGCAAGGTCATCCCACCACGTGGAACATTACATAGAAACAGGGGTGCTCCTAATCGATCAATTGTTTTAGGCCCCCAATCCCCTTGTCTCAAAGGCAAGGAGAAATTTTAATACTCATCCATCATTAAATAAACGCCGCTACACTTCGTTATAAAACACAAACCAGCGGCATCGTACTCAATATATAATGCCAAAAACTGACACCGTAGGACACCGCGTCTCAAACTTTTTCGGTCAACGCCCATGCGTACCGATCCATCATGGCATCCAGCCATGCAACATCGCCTACACCGTGTGGCGAATAAAACTTCCAATTTTCAGTCACCGTGACTCCATATCCTAAGCCACCAAGTCCTTAATTATCATAAGTAGCTACACCATGTAGCCTTTGAAAATAGAAAATGTTATATTTACCAGATATCTGTGAACTGCCAAGCATAGTCTATGGGCTTACGTAATATTTTCCAGATTTGTCATTTTTTCGGGTAGATTCTTGGCACTCATGTCTAAACACATCTAGAAAGTTCGCTGATTAAGAAAAGAATGGGTGCCAGTTTTTGCATTAACATTTGGGACCTCCATTTTGAATTTCAAAATGGCCATCATCGAAAATCATTTTTTAAACATAATTGCCAATTATTCATTCAAATGTCATCCAATATTTGTTTCATTTTATCTAAACTCTTATAAAGGGGCCAACCATTCATTGGAAACAAAATAAGAACACTATAAATACTCTAAATTAGCAAAAATCCAAGATGGTCACCAGATTTCAGGATTTGTTTACGTAGCCCCATATAGACCCATATAGTCCCATACTAGGGGTATAGGACCAATGTTTGTCTCACTGGGAAACGTACTTCTAGACATTTGCGGTATGGTTGTTTTGATTTGTTTTGTCTCGTCAAGACAAACATGATAGGAAGTGTCCCGGCACGAAACGGTGAAATTTTTGAAAAAAGTTTGAGGTCTGTCTATAGCCCCATATAGACCCATATACTGGGGTATAAGCCCAATGTATGTATAAATCCATACTGGGTGGACGTGTTGGAGTCTAGGTGAGTCCCTGGTGGTCCAATGGTGTCGTATGAGGTCTTATTTTGAAGCTCTCATGCAGGAGCACTTGACTACACTAATAATTCGTACGTTGTCAATAATCGGCGCATGCGCAGCCTGGCCGTAGTATAGAAAGCAGGCATTTTTGGGGGTGTGTGTGGGTGTGTTTGGGTTAGAGATGGGCTATTCACGGTTCGAATGGGTCGTGTGAGGTATCCATGTGAAGCCTATGTAATGGAGCATCTGGTGGCGTGGATGTGGGGTAGAAATATGGTCATTCTGCGCATGCGCAGTCTGGCCGTAGTATAGAAAGCAGGCATTTTGGGGGGGTATGTGGGTGTGTGTTTGGGGTAGAGATGACCGCTATGGGTCCGAATGGGTCGTGGAAGGTGTCAAAGTGAAGCTTGTGTGGGTTAGAGTCAGAATGGTGTGTTTTCAAATGCAAGTCGCGTCAATCTGCGCATGCGCAGTTGGTTGTAGTAAGTAAAGTGGCCATTTTGGGGCAGTGAAGGAAGGTATTTGGTGTAGAGAGGGACCATCCTTGGTCCGAATGCGTCGTGTGAGGTGTCATTTTATAGCTCTTGGGGTGTAGACCCCAATTTGAGGGATGTTCACGTCATCTGTGACGTCATTGGTGACGTCATCAGTTCGAGTAGTAGCCAAAGTGGACATTTGGGGGCAGTGAAAGGAAGGTATTTGGTGTAGAGAGGGACCATCCTTGGTCCGAATGCGTCGTATGAGGTGTCATATTGTAGCAACGCCCGCCAACGCCAAGCTTAACGCTTCAACGCCCTGATGAAATAGCTCAGAAATTCTGATTTTCTAGATATTCCATGTAATTGTCACTAATTCTTCGAAATGCAGTGACGCCCGTCAACGCTTGTAGTTATGCCTTAACGCTCTAACATAACGCCTTGACGCCATGATATACACCGGAGAGAGAACAACAACAACAAAAACAAGGATGACACATGAGAGAACAACAACAACAAGAAGTTTTTTCATATAGTTTATTTTCCCCAATGTTACATCATACCCACGCTGGGAGAGCCGCGTTAGGTATGTTTACAA
>JAVTVY010020668.1:0-72884 GCA_036873755.1 Hanleya hanleyi
CAAAGTTCCTGCCTTGATCGGTATGCACCTGCAACGGTACTCCAAACCGCACTATGAACCCCTCAAGAAATGCCTTTGCGACGCTTTCCGCCGATTGCTCAGGAAGGGGGCAAATCTCCAGCCATTTAGTGAACTGGTCGATCATCATTAAGATGTAGCGATTTCCCCCTTCCGAAGTCACCAGCGGGCCCAAGATGTCCAGATGGACCCGCTCCATTGGTGCTCCTGCATGGAAAGAGCCCAATGCCCCTTTAGGGTTCACTTTCGGTTTCTTGTTGGTGTTGCAAGTAGCACATGTCCGAACATACAGTTCTACGTCCCGAATCAAATTGGGCCAAAAGAAAGAACGTTTTGTCAAAGCCAACGTCTTATCGCGGCCCAAATGACCCCCAGTCTTTGTGTCGTGCACTAAGCGCAACACTTCAGAACGTAGCTCTGACGGTACTACTAACTTCAGATTGGAAGTCACACCATAGTCCCACTGATAGTACAAAACTCCATCTTTCAGTCTCAGGCAAGAACGACATAGCCACAAATGCTTTGTCACTGGACTGCTCATAAATAGTCTTGATGGAGTTTGTCCGGTTTCCACATGATCAATCACGGGACGAAGCTGTACATCATTATACTGTTTTCCCCTCATTTCAGATGGGGAGAATAATTCAGAGATGACGTCTAGCGACCCAGGGTCTGGATCTGGGTCAGCCTGGTCATCCAGATCGATGAACAAAGCCCGTACCGCAATTGCTGCCGATCACATCGTCCACATCCTCTGTGAAACGACCCCACTGGTTATGGGCTCTCAGACAGAATTTACATCCCCCACAAGGAAGGAATTCTGGTTGGCTTCCCGCCACATAGCAGTTACATGCGGGTAAGCAGTCTGGGATACGCGACAGTCCATCGGCATTCCCATGAGCAACCCCAGCCCTAGCCAACTGGCCTTCAATTTGGCGGAATCGAGTCAACCATACCAAGCTATTGTGGTCCGTACGAATCAGAAAAGGCTTACCCAGCAGATAGTGCCTAAAAGCCCGGGTAAAAGTTACAACCGCTAAAAGTTCTTTACGGGTCGTACAATACCGGCGCTGCGTTGGGGCCAGGTTTCGACTGGCGTACGCTATTGTGCGCTCAACACCATTCTGAACCTGCACAAGTTCTGTTCCTATCGCGGTATCAGAAGCATCGGTGTCCAAGATGAACGGATCATCCACCGTAGGTATGGACAAGACAGGCGCCCCAATCACGGCCTCCTTAAGACCCTCGAATGCCTGTTGATGGCGGCCCTCCCAGCTGAAATGAGCCTTGGGCTTCGTCAAGTCATACAGGCACCCCGCTATCTTCGCAAAATTGGCTACAAAATCACGATGATAGTTTACAAACCCCAGAAATGCCTGGAGTTCTGTACGGTCTGTAGGCACCGGCCATGCACGCACGGCACTGATTTTGCTGTCTGTAACTGCAATTCCTGCCCTGCTGATTGTTTTTCCGAGAAATTCTACCTCTCGCCGAAACAAAGAGCACTTCTTCGGTTTCAGCTTCAGGTTATGATCCCGGAAGCGCTGTAATACAAGACGGAGGTTCGCCAATACTCGGTCAAAAGTCCGACCCACGACCACCACATCATCCAGGTAGGCGAGCACTTCCTTCCAGGTTAGGCCACGAAGCACAGTCTGCATTGCTCGTTGAAAAGTGGCCGGAGCATTGCAAAGGCCGAATGCCATCCGGACATGCTCGAAAAGCCCATACTTGGTGATGAACGCGGTCTTATGACGATCCACAGGGTCGATCGAGATCTGCCAGTACCCCGTCGCCAGGTCTAGCGTGCAAAATTACTCGGCGCCATCCAGCGCATCCAAACAGTCGTCAATTAACGGCAATGGGAAGGCGTCTTTTACCGTAATATTATTTAGGGCTCGAAAATATCTCACTGACCCGTCCTTCTTCCTGATCAAAACCGGGGCAGAGGCCCAATCTGATTTGGAAGGTTGGATGACGCCTACATCCAACATCGCCTGCAGATGTCTTCCCTCCTCCCCTTCAAATCCGCGAGGCGTCCGTCTCAAGCGCTGACGGATAGGACGAGCATCCGTGGTCTCAATATGATGTACAGTGTCAGTGAAATGACCTAGATCTAGGTCACCTGTGGAGAACCGGTCTTGATACTCCACCAGGACCTCTTTCACTTTCACTGCCTGTTCCTCGGTTAATCCCTCACAGGATGCCTTGTACAAGGGTACCAGATGTTCTGGTAGGGAATCTGTCATAGGAGCGCTATTCACTTGCCGGATACTAGGCTCCCCTTGTTTGGCAACAGTATCAGTGTTCAGTTCCAGCGTTGTCCCGATCCATGCTCCACTAGATATTGTCACCTCATTTGTAGAGGGATTACGCAGGCAAATCGGGACCCTTGAAGCACCCCGAATTGCCATCTTGGGCACCATTATAACTGACTGGTCAATCACAGGCTCCAAGACGTAATCAACTGGCGCGAAACCATGCATCACTCCCTGAACCAACTGGGAGGTGAGCGGAGGAACAGTAACCGTTTCGGCCAGCGTAACCCTACTAATTGACAGTGGTTCCCCTTCCCCATGACACTTCAAGGTCGCGGACACCTTCCTGTCTCTGATAACTAAGACATTCTTATTGAAGTCCACGATACAGTTATTGGCAGACAGAAAGTCAAATCCTAAAAGAAGGTCATCAACCAATGGAGCAACCACGACGTCCCAGGTACAATGAAAATCTAGCACTGACATTGGTACCTGCCTAACTAGCATTCCCATACTAGAGGATCCCTGGAACGCCCCAGTTAACCGAACAGGAGATGACGACAATCCTTGTAACCCCAGTTTAGAGTATAATTCATAACTCATCACTGTGGCGTGTGCAGCTGTATCGACCACTGTCGTGACTGGCGTCGAACCAACTTGCACTGGGATGGTCATAGTCCAACCAGGAGAACGAGATAGAGCAATATCCCGGATCGCCACAGCGGGAGTCTCTGAAACATCTCTCTCTGTCACAGAGCCTCTCCATTTCCTCTGGCCACGGCGACTTACACTTGGGGCTGAGAACCGGCCACCGTTCCCAGCCCTTGAGCGTTTAAAGGACCCTGCGCGTATCTGGTTGGACAATTACGGCTTATATGACCGATTTCATCACAGTTATAACACCGTAATTGAGATCTCACGTTTCTCGTTGACTGCGCACACTGGAAACTCTTGTGTCCCACTTTCCCACACGTGTAGCAAGTAATAGCAGTCGGGGTCCTTGAATTCTGGAGAGACTCCTTCACTTTCCCCTGGATGCACTCCCCAATTAAGGTCTTTATAGTCGTCCTCAACTCCTCACTTAACTGCTTCTCCGTATCAGTTGCCCATATCATATGCTCTGTATTCTGATCCAGGCCCACAGCCCGAACAGATTTCACAGCCAATGACTTGTGATTGTGCAAGGACAGAGTCACATACTTCAAAGCCTCTTGAATTGTTTGTGGCTCTTTCTCCATTGCGAAGGCAACTGCCTATCGCTCCCGGCATCCTCGCAAAAAATGCTCCACACAAACAGTTTGAATAACACTGTCTGGAGCATCGGGATAAGCATTCAATGCCAAATAGTTGCATTTTTCCGCAAAATCCTCGAGTGTTTCATCAGGACCCCGTTCCTCAACCTGCAACCGCCGCCTTATTGCTTGCGGAGGTTCGCGAATACCATATCGCTTTTCTAAATTCTCCATTAATCTGTCCAAGTCTCCCTTGTCTCTTTCGGATTGCACATGGAAATACTCGATGGCTTTCCCATGCATGCACTCCAAAAGTTTTCGGAGAGCTTTCTTCTTATTCCATGCCCTAATCTTGGATTCCAATTCGAATTTAATTCGAAATGGAATCCAAGTATCTTTTGCGCCAGAAAACACCAAAGTCTTCGGTAAATGTGGGCTACGGCTACGCCTACGATATCCCCTAGTCGACCTACTAGTCCTCGGAGATCTCGATATCGCGGGAGTAACCGGAGCCGTTATTACATCCACTATCATCAGTATCAGCTTCTGCTCCTGATGGTAAATCATCCGTTGCCGCCAGCACAGGGGCTTGGGCTACATTATTATTGATTACCGCAGGGGGCTGCGGTTGAGAATCGTACCTCACCCCCCTATGGCTAAGTGGTGGAGGTAAGGCATACCGACTGGCCGCCTCAGCATCACATCTAGCAGGAGTCGAAGTCCTTGCATTCTGATGCACACCTATTGATCGAACGGCCTGTGTACCGACTTCTTGACTACCAACCTCCGTCCCTCGAGCTGGACCCGTATGAACGGAAGTTGGCAATCCAGAATTACGAACTGGTCCCCGAATACCTGGTGGGTTGCCATGACCATAGACACGAGTCGATGGCATTACGCTCATCAATCCATCCATAAATCTAGTCTGGGAGTTGTCCAGCACAGCCGTAGGAACAGTGGTATCCAATATTCCCTCATCGGCATGTTGCTGAGCCGACTCCTGCCTTGGCTCTTGCTGAACAACCTCGCCGACCGGAAAGGTATTATTTAGTGGATTTAATTCCACTCCTACATGTGGAGCATTCACAGGTGCAGGTGATGGCGTTACTGGAACCGGAACTGCATTCGACCGATTTGGAACCTCTTCCCTACCCCTTTCAGTTAACTGTTGAGGTGTGTCAGCATGATCTGCTAGGTCCGCCTGACGAGCGTCCCTTGTCTGTTCAGAGGTTACCTGCAATGAACTCTCTGATGCTCCCACACGTTGGTTTCTTAATAATGCAACGACAATTCTTATACCTGAACCCAATTGTTCTACTTTACCATCCACTTGACCTACTTGAGTATTTACTAAGTCAACCTTAACATCCACTTCACCTACTCTGTCATTCACTTGGTCAACTTTACCATCCACTTCCCCTACTCGAGTATTTACTTCCCCTACTTGAGTGTTTACTTGTTGACCTAATTGTTCAACCTTAATATCCACTTGGGTCAATTGACGCCCTTGAGTATCAACCTTTTCCTCTATTTCCCCTACTCGATCAGTCAATTCTTGATGCTGATCAGCTACTGTTTCTACTTCATTCCGAAGACGCTGAATGACTTCTTCCCATTGATCATTCCTACTAGAAAAATCACTAATGAATTTCTGTATCTCGTGGTCCCTGGTGGCTAATTGACTCTCCAAGAACACACGATTTTCCACAAATTTCTTTTGCAATCCACGTAGATGACTTTCTTGAAGTTTTAATTGATACTCCATGAGTGTACTACCTCGCATCTCTACCCCAGTTATGGTTTCATGTAACAACAACTCAAAGGCATATTCCTTTGTAAACTTTGTTGCTTGCAAAAATTCCTCAAATGGAATCAATTCATCTGGTCTTTGGAGAGCTACTAATGCATTAGCCCTAGCTGCACCAATACCTTCCAATTGAATCAATTCCTCACTTGTAGCTATTGCTACATTCAATGGCCCTATCTCACTATCTGCCATGTCAAGAATCGAAGTGAGCAGACAAGCCAACGGAAATTATAACCAATATTCTCCACTATATCACCCGAAACCGTCAAGGTCCTATCCAACCACCAATATATCAACCATTAACCAACCAGACAACTGCAGAAATCAAATCATTAATTCACTATCCACCACTCTGGCAATTACCAACTAGTATCGCCACAGTGTATCAGCCCGACTTAATCCGCTTTAAGTTGGCAAATACCGATGATAGGGATGGGAGAAAGAAAAAAAAAAAAAATAAAAAAAATAAATAAACAATGTCAACCAGCACTCACCAACCCGTATAACCAGCGTGCGTCAGTTAACTTCCCTCTCCAAACAATTTGGAAAATACCGATCGGAGATGGGGAGTGAAAAATAAAAATAAAATAAAAAAAAACAAAAACCAATGTTGCGTAACTGGTATTTACCAACCAGTAGAACCAGTACGCCACAATCAGTTACCAAATGCAAACTGGGAAATACCGACCAAGGACCGATATCAGTAACTGGCACCTACTAATTAGTAGAACCAGTATGCATCAGTTCACCTCAATCAGTTACCAAATGCAAACTGGGAAATACCGACCGAGGACTGATCACTAACTGGCACTCACCAACCAGCCGAACCAGTATGAATCGGTTCACTTCAATCACTTACCAATCCAAATTGGAAAAATACCGACTGCGGACTAATGTCGCTAACTGGCACTTACCAACCAGTAAAATCAGTATGAATCGGTTCACTCCAATCACTTACCAATCCAAATTGGAAAAATACCGACCGTGGACTAATGTCACTAGCTGGCACTTACTTACCAGTAGAACCAGTATGAATTAGTTCACCTCAATCAGTTATAAAATTTAAACTGGAAAATACCGACCGAGGACTAATATCGCTAACTGGCACTTATTAACCAGTAAAACCAGTATAAGTCAGTCCACTTTAATCACTCACCAATCCAAACTGGAAAATACCGACCGAAGATGAACCAAATGAAATAGAAAATATTTAAATTGCTAATTATAATTAAACAGCCAAAGTTAAATCGTTGAAATATCCCAATACATGAATTCTATTATTATCTCTTGTGTTTAGGGGAATACACCCTAGTTAGCAAATTGATTTTTAAATTGTACTAAATCGAGGAGTTAATAGTGAGTGAGTGAATAGCTTTTAACAATATTTCAGCTATATCACGACGAATCAACTAAGCACCACCCAGCCCAGCTAAAGTCAGAATCCGATAGGATCCTTTATCAGAAACTGACCTATCACTAAACCAATGAGCAAATTTACAACCTGAAGATCTTTCAGTCAGTGAACCAGTACTCTTATTTATCCTCCAAGATAATTCCTACTCTGCCACTAGAGTTGTATTATAAATAATTTTCAATCCATTCACCCCTCAAAGTTATTTAATAGAAATTTCATTCAATATAATACAATCAAATGATTTGAATTAGAATCCCTGGTTATTACTATAAAGGTAATGGTTGATTACTATAACAATATTTGCCAATTCTTCAAACATTTATGCCTACTAGCAGTATCAGAATAAGATTAAATGTTGGCTCTTTGGGTGGATTATAGTGTATAAAGGATTTAATTGAGGGCTGAAATCTATCCTAATTAATATGATGTCAATCAAATCACAAAAACACAACCTTGCATACATACACACATTAACACGCAACACAGAAAGCAACACACATGATAAACACACAATGATCGATGAAGGTTTTGTTATGAAATGATATGTGAAATGATTTCACACCACAATACTTCAAATTATAAAAATCAAATAATGCCTATATAACCAGCATATTAAAGTAAAAGACCATTTTCAACCGGAGGGATCCACTGAGACCAGCTCTATATATTTATATTAACTCAAACTTTCCTAATCCCTAACTGCACTATAAATTTAGAAAACAAAATAACCGCCGAATATTAGGAACAAAAGAAAATAAATAAATAACCTAATTAATTTAGAATTAAAGGCCGGTACTCAGTGGACAACAGGAAGCCCGGCGAATCAACTCCCAGACCAAGGGAAACTACTCTTGTAATACCCGACTAGGTTTCCCAATTGTTCACATCAAGTGAACCGGTTTACTCATATAAAAATAAACCCCAAATAATCAGGTTTAATACCACCAAATACGCGACACCGAAATTGCTCCCAATCTAGAGTTTTATTCTGGTGTTTTCTATCCTATTCCAAACAATAATATACTATTCTACCTTCTATATCATAGTTCGGAAATTGAAACTAAAATTGTCCCGCACGGACTTCACTCTAATCAACCCGAAAAATTCTGTCAAATTTTCCTAATTATTTACAATTAAATCCACAATTCCCACTAACCGCTAAATTTATCCTTTATATCCGTATGTTTTGCTTTAATAAAACCGGAAATATCAAGCCAATATACCCGTCTAGAGGTTTCAAAAACCGAAAGCTCTCCGCTAGATTACTCAAAATTCAACATGGCGGCCGAAAAGAAAATGTCAGGAAGCCAAACAGCCAAGACCACGTGCGTTTCAGATATCGCCCTACAAGGCTATATTTAATTTTGCAATCAAAATTAGGCTTGTATTAGTTTACTTTGGCACCAGTTGAAGTAGCACTCAGTCCGGGAGAAGATGCGGCAGGCTTACCTGTATAATGGTTCTTGCAAATCCCTCCGGCTGTATATAGTACCTCTTGTCAGTACGGCTGGATGTGGTCGACTGGGCCGAGTTTAAGCATGGACTCCACGATCTCCCTTTTTCAGCCTCCTAGCTTTTCATTGGCTGAGGGTCTTCGGGACTTTCCGGCCATCTTCGCTGGTTCAACATGATCTCAGCGGCCACTACCACACCGTCAATGAATGTACCAAAAGCTATCAGCTGTTCAAGTGTACATGTACTGTTGTGAAGAGGAAAACCATATTGTACAAATTGTATTTACCATAAAGGAGTATGGTAGCCATTCACAATGAGACATAACACATGAAATATACAAGTATTAGTTTGTTACATATACATGTACTCTGTCAGGATAAAAGGGGTTGGGTGGGAGTGCGGTGAGCATTATTACAAACATCACAGGTTAGCTGCATGTGCTAGGGCTAGGTAAAAGGTAATCAATTGAAAGGGAAGATGTGCAATGCACATCACACACACCGAATAGCTTCAGGTGCAGCTGGATACATACTCGAGGAGGATAGATTGCTGTGTGAGGGGGGGGGGCAAGAGATGGCCATTACCGTACCAGTTTGAAAAGTACTATAGTCATAAATGGACAATTTGTAACTGAACGGGTTCTCTGACTTGTCAGTGAGAATCATACGTTTAAGACATAAAACACTGATCAAGGGGAGGGCACCTATAGCAGATACCAGCTTGTCCAGCTCTTGGATTGTATGTATTCATGTAATAAGTGTTTGGTCACATGTTGGGAGAGACCGAATATCTTGAAATACCGTGATCGAATCAGCTATATGGTGGGTCAAAATAATAAAATGAATTGACAAAATTGTTCTTGATGGTTTTCTGTGTACCTGCAAGATATTTTCTAATTGACCTCATTAGCCCTCATTCTTATAAGGGTGCACCATACTATAACATGTTGGGAGGTAACTCTGGTATAGCCTTGTTCCATACTACGTGAGAACAACGCTATGGCTGTAAACCAGTCACCAGACGGAGTTGTTGGGAAAATGCTGTACGGGCAATATTTGCCGAACCAATTGGCCATAACCAATAAAATAATTCGATTCTATGTCCACTTACCTTTCATAAAAACACCTTGTTTATCAGCGACTGTCCATTTTTAGCTTGGCAAGAGATCTAAACTCGGACGAGGGGGTTAAAACTGTCCACATCGCCGCCATCTTGCATCGATCAGAACGCTGATTACGCGCCACAACAACTCGCGATAAACACTACACGCATAACGGCGATGCGGACAGTTTTACCCCCTCGTCCGTGATTAGACGTCTTGTAAAACTAAAAATGGACAGTCGCTGATAAACAAGGTGTTTTTATGAAAGGTAAGTGGACATAGAATCGAATTATTTTATTGGTTATGGTCAATTGTTTCGGCATTACAGCATTTTCCCAACAACTCCAGCTGGTGACTGGTTTACAGCCATAGCGTTGTTCTCACGTAGTATAGAACAAGGCTATACCAGAGCTAGTTGGGAGGCTGCTGTGAAAAGGCCTACATTTAGGGCCTCGCTCAGAGGAGGACCTAAACACAGAGCCTATTCATATTTCATATATCAAAATATTTCTATGTATCTCAGGAATATTTTCAGGCCGAAACACCTGAGCGTTGGAAAAAAAATTGACTCACTGATCTGTATTCAACAACATCAACAACGCTGACATGTGGGCTCATTTTCCACAAAATACATCAACTTCCGCTGACCGCTCATGTATCCACTACACAAATGAGATGTTTATATTCACTACGACTCATCGCCAGCTCGATTTCAATGTAATATGTCATCTGTCAGAATTATAAAAATGGCGCCCAAATCATAGCCTCGTTCCAAAGTGCATGATGTCATCACCGATCCACCATTACTTTTTTAAAAAAAATTCTGAATTCATCCATTCTGATTTTCTATCAATCTTTAGGCTGAATTTATATTGATACAATCTAAAAAAATGGCATTTTCAATTTTAAAATCAAGTTTTGAGGGGAATTCTGCCTGTGACCTCTACAATATTGGGATACTCCCTCGTTTTTTTGTACGAAACAGTGAAGGCGATCCTGTGCCCATTCCAAGGGATCCACGGTGTCCAGTTTCTCCAACATCGTCTCTAGCGACGCCCGGTTAATGGTGGTGAAAGGATGGTCGTACACTTGGTTGTTGGCACTGGAATAGAAATAGCGCAGTTGATCCGTCATCTGATGGCGTAAGATGTACCCGAAAGCGACATTTAATTTGAAGGCCGTAGGTTGGTCATTGAAGATGGCTTCCACGTAGCTGCGTAGACGGGCGAGGTCGGTCAGTCGGAAATTGTAGATATCTTGAATAGGGCGATGACGGCGGAAACCGTGCCGGATCATTGACCAATGGGGCCGATAGATGTCACTCACTGGATGGTCTTCGTGTAACAGATCGCTAGGAACATTTATGGGTTCGTCCGCGAAGTGTACATTGCCCTCCACGTCGTACAAAATCTGGCCCAAGGTCTTGTCGTCGAAATTTGACTGTTGAATTAGGGCGACATCATCATCGGCCCTCGTGCGATGGGTGGGAGTTCCCACTGTCTCGATACTGGTACCTACAGGCTCCTCTACCTGCAAAGGTGGCTGCGGATCAGAGTGTCGTGTGCGTTGGTGTCGCAGCAACTGACTGGTCAGTTTAACCCTACCTGGCCTGTGGGGGACCGAAATGGCCCCTCTCCCGCTATCAAACTTTCTGCGCTATCTCGTTGTTGTTGTTATTGTTGTTGCTCTCTTTTTGGACTAACCAATCAGAATAGTACTTATCACGGACTATACCCGTAGAGCTACGTATAGGCGCGCATGTGTGACATGGTCTATAAAACACGGCCATCTGGACACCGCACACCCATTCCTACTGTTGCAGAGCCATGCCGGAGACCCATCCCTATGCGACTCGCATTTTATAGCATGCGACTGTGGTTAATTCACTCACGGATTTCAGAGCAGTGGTTCGGTCCATGTTTAGAGATGGCGACGACAACGAGGGGCGACGCCAGATCCTGAAAGAGTTCACAGAAGCAGTCCTCGACAGAGTGGACTCGATGGAGAGGTGTGCTATCACACACCACTACTGGACTATGACAGCAATCATTGATGCCCGGGCTATGGACCACGAGCGCTCACGCCGGAACCAGCGACGGCTCGTTGGCCTGACAATGGTCTTTGCCCTATTGACCCTGACGCTGTGGCAATGGCAGTTCCGTCTTACAGCGACAGAAAAGATCCGCTTCATATCTTCCGAAGGATAGACGGTTAACTAAGCACAATGTTCACACACACACACACACACACACCTCCTGATCACGTGGTCGTGACGTGAGCACCACGTGGTCACCACATGACAGAGACGGTTAACTAAGCACAATGTTCGCACACACACACACACCTCCTGATCACGTGATCGTGACGTGAGCACCACGTGAGCACCACATGACACCACAAAAGTAGGTCAATAATACCCCAGATCAACTTTATATACTACTACTGATCTATCGTTGAGAGACACGGCTAATTACATCTCTGTGAAATGTTAATAATAAAGTGGTATATACAGAGCCCTTATTGTGATTTTTATCTCTGAGTGATTTGTTATTATATAATTAATGGATTCACAAACTCATGAAATTAAACTTTGATATTGATGCTACTAATAATAAGCTAAAGTTAGTGTAAAATTCACAAGAATTACACTTTTTATACTATCAGCGTACCGTCCAGATACCGACTTTACGCGAACCCATGGAAATCACTCATTTCGTGGTCTATACTTCACGATGACACCCTACACTCCATCTTTGGATGAGATACAGAACCTGACTCTCTCAAATATACCCCTGCGCACCTCATGAATGGCCACTTTACTTACTACACACCAAATGCGCAAACAAGTGTTTCAGGACATACTGCCGTTACAGTATCCAGGCCTGCTCGACGACAAAAGCGATTCTGGCCGGAGATTAAACTTTTTCTCAACCGACGGCTTCTGATATTGGCCTACAAGAATTGTAAACATACCCATATTGACTCCCCCAGCTTGGGTGTGTTGTAGTGAAGGGGATAATAAAACGTGTATTACGCAACGTGCCTGTTGTTGTTGATGTCTCTTGGTTGTGTTTATATTGAATGGGTTTGAGCATATTGATGCGATGAGAGGAAGTTTTCGGAGAGAACGTAATTCGACATTGTGCACGGTTGGACTCAAACACAAACACACACACGCGACCACACATACACATACACATACACACACACGCGCGCAATGCGTCTCAGTCGTACACCAGTACATCTCGCTCCTCGACTTCGGGGTAGTTGAACTGAGTGTGCTAAAAATAGATCACCAGCTAGCGTGCTATAAAATGGAAGCGGCCTGGCCGTTTCATCAGACAATCTGTCAACCACCAAGATGTTCACTTTTACTCCATGCTCGAAATCATTCACTTGTCTGCACGACTTGCGCCGCCATGAGGCTACCAAGCACGGCGGAACCGCTCGGTATAGCTGTACGAGCTGTGGGAAACTATTTAATCGCCTGGGCAGTCTACGGTGGCACGAACGGTCAGTGCATGGGGCACCCAAGCATCCATGCGAGGAATGTGGTCGCCAGTTTAAACTGACCAGTCAGTTGCTGCGACACCAACGCACACGACACCCTGTTCCGCAGACACGTTTGCAGGTAGAGAAGACCGTAGGCACCAGTATCGAGACAGCGGGAACTCCCACCCATATGGAAAGCCATCAGTGTCATAACCTCTGGTTTTCCACACGTGGTAATTCGATTTTCCACGCGTGGAAAATCCAGCCAATGGTTTGGCTTGTAATTACCACGTGTGGATATTTCGACCAATTACTTAACTTGGAAATACCACACGTGGAAATTATTTACCACGTGTGAAAAATATTCACCAATGATAGAACTGGGAATACCACGTGTGGAAATTATTTACCACACGTCGTATTTATCACCCAATCATTGAATTCGGAAATACGACGCGTGGTAAATAATTTCCACGCGTGGTATTTCACTGGGTTTTTCACACGTGGTAATTCTCTTTTCCACACGTGGTAATTCTATTTTCGAATCCACCGATCAAATCAGTCGTTACAGAAAGCAGATACACGCACTTTGACTCTGTCTTATCTGTCGTACGGTCGTCGACCCATACGACTCAGCCTCAGGTGGAACTCCTGCACTGCTCAACAAAAACCTGTATTTTATGAAATTGACAGTGTCCTGTTGCAGATTGTCTGTTCCAGCTAGACGAATACATTCGGAGAACTGATACTTGAACCAAACAAACTGTCGATTTTCGCCATTCTGAAGGGACCAGCTTTCTTTGTTAAGCTCTCATTCATTGGCTGGGTAAAATAAGATTTCGACGCGTGGATAAATGGGAATACCACGTGTCGAAATTATTTATCACGCGTCGTATTTCCGAATTCAATGATTGGGTGGTAAATACGACGTGTGGTAAATAATTTCCACACGTGGTATTCCCAGTTCTATCATTGGTGGATATTTTCCACACGTGGTAAATAATTTCCACGTGTGGTATTTCCAAGTTGAGTAATTGGTCGAAATATCCACACGTGGTAATTACAAGTCAAACCATTGGCTGTATTTTCCACGCGTGGATAATTTAATTTCCACGCGTGGAAAATCGAATTACCACGTGTGGAAAACCAGAGGTTATGACACTGATGGCTTTCCATACACCCATCGCACGAGGGCCGATGATGATGTCGCCCTAATTCAACAGGCAAATTTCGATGACAAACCCTTGGGCCAGATTTTTTACGATGTGGAGAGCAAAGTAGACTTCGCGGACGAACCCATAAATGTTCCTAGCGATCTGTTACACGAAGACTATGCAGTGATTGACATCTATCGGCGCCATTGGCCCATGATCCGGCACTGTTTCCACCGTCATCGCCCTATTCAAGATATCTACAATTTCCGACTGACCGATCTCGCCCGTCTATGCAGCTACGTGGAAGCCATCGTCAATGACCAACCTACGCCCTTCAAATTAAATGTCGCTTTCGGGATTATCTTACGCCATAGGATGACTGATCAACTGCGTTATTTCTATTCCAGTGCAAACAACCAAGGTTACGACCATCCTTCCACCATCATTAACCGGGCGTCGCTAGAGACGATGTTGGAGAAACTGGACCCCGTGGATCCCTTGGAATGGGCACAACGTCAACGCCCCAACACCACGTGGACAGTAGAGAGGGTCGCCAATGTTACGTTCTTCGTGGCTAAACTGATCGACCACTCCCTCGGATGAACGGATTCACCCCGACAGGCACGGATGAATACCATAACATGCCGTTCATACTATATATGTCTACATGCTGATCGTTGATTTGAGCTCTGTAAACACTTGTACGTAATGTGACGGTGCGTTAAATAACAAAAGCTAGTGTTTGATATTTCAGCTTGCTTTTCTGTGAACATAATAACTTACCCAGAGCGGCTCCCCCAGCCTGGGTATGATGTAACATGGGGAATAATAAACTATATGAACATTGCTGAACTTGTTGTTATTCACGGCAACCGATATCCGCTGTACTTGGATGAAATATTTACCCCCAGATGTCATATAGTGCCTTTTCGTACTTCCAAAACTGTCCCTTTTCTAGTACTCCATTTCCACGACTCAACCCCTCCAGTCGGAGCCACGAGTGCTTTAAATTGATACCTCGCCCGACCCCATTGGTCCATCTCGACTCCATAACGCCCCTTTCAATGCCCTTTTCCACAATGCTTTGTCGGCGTATGCGGGCCATAGCCTTACTTCCACGACACATCCATCTAGTCCGAGTTTACTCTACGAGTGCTTCACTATGACACCTCCCACGGCCCAATCGGACCAAAAGTGGTCGTTTAATCATTCAAACACACTCCCACGCACGCCACAAATGATATGTTTCGCTACTACTGCCCAACTGCGCATGCGTAGCACGATGCGACTACAAACAAACACCATACCACTCGTCGTCTACATGCCGAGAGCTACAAGATGGCACCCCATACGGTCCATTTGGTTCATCTCTACCCCAAACACCTTCCTTCACACCCCAAAAATGCCCAATTTGGCTATTACTCCTACTGATGACGTCACCAATGACGTCACAGGTGACGTGGACATCCTTCAAGTCGCGGTCTACACCCCAAGAGCTAAAAGAGGACACCTCACACGACGCATTCGGACCAAGAACGGTCGTTCAAGCGCCCAAATATACCCCTGCGCACCTCCAAAATGACCACTTTACTTACTACTCCCCAACTGCGCATGCGCAGATTGGCGCGACTTTCAATAAAAATCACGCCGGTCTGACTCTATCCCACGATACCACAACCGGGCCATTTGGAACAAAAATTGGTCCCTTAATTGCCCACGCCCAAATTGATATCTTTCGTTACTACTGCCCAACTGTGCATGCGTAGCACGATGCGACCACCAAGTGTGTAGATGTGTCTACATGCAGAGAACTACAAGATGACTCTCCACACGATCCATTCGGACCAAGGATGGTCCCGGTCTACCCTAAACACCTGCCTTCTCAACTTCAAAATGTCCACTTTGTCTACTGCTCCTACTGATTACGTCACCAATGACGTCATAGATGACATGGACATCCCTCAAGTCGTGGTCTACACCATGAAAGCTTCACTTTGACACCCCACACTGTCCAGTTGGACCAAGGATGGTCTATCTCTACCCCGAACACCTGCCTTCACAACTCCAAAATGCCCACTTTCGCTACTACTCATACTGATGACGTTACCAACGACGTCATAGATGACATGGACATCCCCCAAGTCGTGGTCTACACCATGAAAGCTTCACTTTGACACCTCCCAAGACACATTCGCACCAAACATGGTCCACCTCTACACCGAACACCCTGCTTCACTCCCCCAAAATGCCCACTTTCGCTACTACTCGTACTGATGACGTCACAGATGACAGGGACATCCCTCAAATCGGGGTCTACACCATGCAAGCTTCACTTTGACACCCCAAGCGACGCATTCGCACCAAGGGTGGTCCATCTCTACCCCAAACACCTTCCTTCACTTCTCCAAAATGCCCACTTTCGCTACTACTCGTAATGATGACGTCACCGATGACGTCACAGATGACATGAGCATCCCTCAAATCGGGGTCTACACCCCGAGAGCTACAAGATGACACCCTACACGACACATTCGGACCAGGGATGGTCCATCTCTACACCAAATTCCTTCCTTCACTTTCCCAAAATGGCTACTTTCGCTACTGCTCGTACTGATAACGTCACCGAAGACGTCACAGATGCTGTGGGCATCTCTCAAATCGGGGTCTACACCCCGAGAGCTACAAAATGACACACCACACGACGCATTCGGACCAGAGATGGTCCATCTCTACACCAAACACACCCCACGCACCCTCAAAATGACCACTTTACTCACCACACCCAACTGCGCATGCGCAGATTGACGCGACTTGCAGTGAACACACGCCATTCTGACTCTACCCTACAAAAGCTTCACTTGGACGCCTCCCACGACCCATTTGGACCAATAGTGGTCCATCTCTACCCCAAAAGAACCTCCAAAATGCCTGCTTTCTATACTACGGCCAGACTGCGCATGCGCGGAATATTGAAAACGAACGCTTCATTAGCCCAGTCGGATGCTCCTCTATGAGAGCTTCAAAATAAGACCTCATACGACACTATCGGACCACTAGGGCTCACCTAGACCCCAACACGTTCATCCAGCGCTATTTCCTCACTACGCATACGCACAGTGACTTTTTCAAAGAATTTCACCGCTTAGCTTCGAGACTCCGCCCATCGTGTTCTATGTGGTGAGACGTGAAAAAGAAGATCCCACAACCCATATCGCAATGTCTAGGCGTGAATTGCCCATTATGGATCTATCCACTGAGCCAGTAGGCCTATGGGCCTATCCAGATCTCCCAGAACTTTTCGAAAAATTTCACCGCTTAGCTCCGAGACCCTAGACCCCCATGGTGTTTTACGTGGTGAGACGAAGAAAACAAGATCCCACAACCCATAGTAAAATCCACAGAAAAAATGACCACCCCCATACCACATACAGGTATTCCCCGTATTCTGGATTTGGTGTAAAGTCCGTGTTCCGCTTTTTATATTTTCGGGACGAATTCCAATTTTACATACACCCATTATCCCACCCTGTCTCTAGAGGGCAGCACTATCGATGCCGTGATGTCGAAAGGGCATCCCCACAGTAAGCGGAGCCGCCGTTTTGTTTATTTTTTGCGGAGTTATATTGGACAATAAACGCTCGACCCTGGACCGCACTGATGCTAGACTGGTCATAATAACATCAGCCAACACCTATAGGTTATCTTTATTGCTATAAGCCTTCCTTACCATGGATTCAGGTATTTGTTTCGTGCCAACACGTTTTTTTAGGGAAACCTGTATGGAGACACTGCGGGTTCCCCACTGGCCATTTAACATGGACAAAAAGATGGTAATATTGTCGGGGACCATCCTCTATACATGGCTTTTGAGCGAGGATCTCTCTTGTGTTGGAGGTACAATTTGGTGAACCAAACCACGTGACCTGCGCACTTCCGGCGGCGATTCCCGCGCATGCGTGCGCCGTGCGAATAATAGTCAATATGCGCACTACCTACAAAGATGCCACAACCCTCACTGCAAATGTCCAGGACTGGGTTTCCCAAGAAGGCCAACATTGTCCACTGAGCCAGTATGGGCCTATCCAGGCCTTCCTGAACTTTTCAAAAAATTTCACCACATGGCTTCGAGACCCCTCCCATCGTGTTCACCACCACGGGACGAAGAAAACAAGACGCCACACCCCATAGCAAAACCCACAAGAGAAAAAAATGATGGTACTATACATGCATTCCCCCTTATAGATTCACAGTCACTGGGTTGACAAGGGACTACTTTTTGTGTGAGCAGGCTTCTCTCTGGAAGCGACCTCATCACGGTTGAAAAGGAACTACTTTTTGTCTGCGGAGGCTTCTTCCCGAAAGCGACCGCATCACCGCGTAGGAATACATGCCCTTTTTTCACAAAATTCAAGATGGCGGTCAAACTCTGGCAGAAGTCACTTTCCAATCTCCAGCACCTCACAAAAATATGAGTCAATCGGTCCTTTATATACTACTGAGAGTCAATTGTTTTGGTGATCTGCTATGATTGTTCGATCAACGATTCAACATTGGATTTATGATCCAGTATTGGGTCGAAGATCCAGACATGAAGACACAATGTTGATCTAAAAAGAAGCATTATTTGATCCGAGTGTATATAGGCTCAATTCAGCAGCCAAACCATTTTAGGATTAATCTCTGTATTCCACGATTGTATTATGTATTTAAGCATACACCTTCATATTTTGTGGTTAATTGTATTCTATATTCCAGGATGGTTCTTGTCGAAGAAGGACAAGAAAAAAGAGCAGCAGAAAAAGAACAAGATTTTATGTCTGCCAGTTTCCTCAGAGGATGTCAAGGACCTCCATATACAGTTTTTCCTCTTCACACGAGAAAATCCGAACAGGGCGGACGATATAACATCGACTCTGTTACAGAGTACCGAGAGTCGTATCAAACAATCACACTTCAACGGCCAGAAACCAACCGTGTTTATTATCCATGGCTATAAGCATAATTGGTTGAACCCCTGGGTTATCAGTATGGCCAAAACGTTCCTCCGATACGTAAGTTATCAACATTGCCCAAACTGTGATATTCCACCGATACGTGAGTTATTCAGTTGTGGTGTCGCAACTTCGTCTTCGTGACAAACTGGTTTATCGAGTCCCATGATGAATACACCTCAATACCAATATTGTGAAGTATGCCCCAATGATGATTACACATAAATACCAATATTGTAAAGTATGCTCCAATGATGATTACACATAAATACCAGTATTGTGAAGTGTCCCCCAATGATGATTACACATAAATACCAATATTGTGAAGTATACTCCAATGATGATTACACATGAATACATTATTGTGAAATATGGCCCAACGATGATTACACATCAATACCGTACCTATACTGTGAAATATACCCCTGCGCATGCACACAATACCGGACGAAATGGTGCGCATGGGACAAGGGCCAATTCCGGTCACGCGACGGTCCAGCAAGAGTTATCTTACCCTGAATACAACTTTATCTGCCCTTTTGGAAAATAACGGCAGCTATATGTCCCATCATAATGGCAAGTGGGAAACATGTCTTATACCGAGAACCACAGGGCCTAGAGCCCTTAGGATTTCACCAAATGAGTTGCTTGGACCCAAGTTGTCGCCCTAAGGTAATGGGAGTTGCGGGCATAGAGCTGCTCATGCGCCACTGGAAGTGGAACCCAGTATGGAGAACCAGTGGCGTTAGAGACATGAGGATTTCACCAAATGTGTCACCGGGACCCAAGCTTCCGACCTGGTGCAATGTGCGGTGAGGGCATAGGGCTGCGCATGCGCAACCGGAAGTGGAACTCTATACGGAGAATCAAAGGGACTACAGACATGGAAATTTCACCAAAGCAAAGGGTCCAAGCGGGAGTCGAACCCGGGGTCTAATCGGGAACTCACGCATGGACATTTGCGGTATGCATTGATTAACCTAATGGGAAACCCACTCATGGATATTTGTGATATGGAATGTGGCATCTTGTTTTCTTCGTCTCACCACGTAGAACACGACGGGAGGGATCTCGAAGCCAAACGGTGAAATTTGTTGAAAGAGTGACTGTGCGCATGCGCATTGGGCAAGTAGCGCTGGGGTGGACGTTTTTGGGGTCTAGGTGGGCCCCGAGTGGTCAAATTAGGTCGAGTGAGGTGTCATCGTGAAAAACTCGTAAGGAAGCATCCGACTGGATGGGTGTGACGTGGAACTGACGCCATTCTGCGCATGCACAGTAAAAATGGGGGCTTGAGGAGGAAAGTTTTGGGATCTAGGTGGGACCCTAGTGGTCCGATTGGGTCGTGGGAGGTGTCAAAGTGAAGCGCGCCTCCAGCGCAATCAAGTCATGGGTGGATGCGTGTAAAAAAGGATTGAGACTGAACCTATAAATAGCGGAACACGGTCTTTACCCCTAAAATAAAGAAAACCCGTATCAACCAGGGTTAGAGGGGTTAATATCGGTCCCCGGTTTATCGGGGCCTGCCGAGAGAGGTAGGGTGGGTGAGTGGGTGAGTGTATGTAAATTTAGGATTGGGTTTGAACCTATGGGGAATCATGGATGTTTGGGTCCACTATTGGTACCAATGGGGCGTGGGAGGTGTCATAGTGTAGCATTCGTGGGTGTCCATCCGACTGGACAACGGTGTCGTCCGTTTTCAAAATTCTGCGCATGCGCAGACAGGACATTGTGGGGAAAGGGCATGGGAAGGGACGTTTTGGGGTTGAGGTGGGCCACCCTTGGTCCGAATGGGTCGTGGGCGGTGTCAATGTGAAGTTCTCGTAAGGGAGCGTCTAACTGGATGGGGGAGGGGTGGCAATAGTGTATATCTGCGCATGCGCAGTAGAAAAAGAGTATTGGAATGGACGTTTTGAGGTCGATATGGACCCATAGTGGTCAGATTGCCTCGTGGGAGGCCTTATTTTGAAGTTCTTTTTGGGTATCGTGGGATTGGACTGGTGTGACTGTGATTAGTCCGGTTTCATCATTCTGCGCATTCGCAGTCTGGCCGTAGTAGCGAAAGTGGGCATTTTGTGGATGTGAAGGAAGGTGTTTGGGGTAGAGAGAGACCATCCGTGGTCCAATGCGTCGTGTGAGGTGTCATCTTGTAGCTCCCAGGATGTAGACCACGACTGGAGAGATGTCCATGTCATCTGTGACGTCATTGGTGACGTCATCAGTAGGATCAGTGGCCAAAGTGGGCATTTTAGGGGTGTGAAGGAAGGTGTTTGGGGTAGAGATGGACCACCCGTGATCCGAATGCGTCGTGTGAGGTGTCATCTTGTAGCAACGCCTGCCAACGCCAAGCTTAACGCTTCAACGCCCTGGTGAATCAGCCCTGAAGCTCTGATTTTCTAGATATTCCATGGAATTGACACTGATTCATCGAAATGCGGTGACGCCCGTCAACGCCTGTCGTCACGCCTTAACGCTCTAGCATAAGGCCGTGACGCCATGATGTAAACCGGTGAGAGAACAGCAACAACATCAAGGATGACAGGTCAATCGTTTTATTATCCCCTCCAGTACATCATCCACACACTGGGAGAGCCGCGTTGAGTATGTTTACAATACAAGTAGGCTCTTGTCCAATCAGAAGCCCCCATTTGGGGCTGCATCTGTCATATTCGTTCATGCCCGTTAGATGTATTCTCGGCTGCTCTTGTCTAATCAGAACTCGCCATTTCAGAAGGTTTCATCTTCGTTCGGTGTGATCTAAGCATCATCGGGCAGGCCTGGATACTGTTCAGGAAGCATGTCCTGAAACAGTTTTTTGCGCATTCTGATAGCATTTCCCATGGCCTCGGTGGGTGGGAACCCCATATCCTCTTCCAAGTGACGCTTGGTCTTCATGATGGACGTGTGCGTGGGATCGCCTTTCATTTCAAGCGGCAGCAGAGTATACCGTTCATAGATGGCCATGGCTGTTTTCCTTCTGCAGCGGCGCATTTGGTAGTACGTCTGTTGTAAGTTATCCTGTCCGGCGTCTTCGATTATCGCATCATAGCTATTAATAGCTTCATGCACAATACGATCCCAGTAGGTAGGTTCAGCCTCACTTTCCTGGGATGTAGGCTGAATACCTCAGGTTAAGCGCTCCGTATCAGTAGATAGACTCTCAGCAGTCTATGTTTCGGTTTCAGTCGATGGACTCTCAGCAGGAATAGGTCTTTGGATCATGGACGCGGATGTTCTCTAATGGACGACGGCTGAATTATGAATTACGGACCAGACGCTTGTAATCTGTATCAGCATCCGCATCAATGTACTCATCGGTGTCTTCAATTTCATGTATATTCTTCTGGTGTCACATCATATCATAATATCTGGTGAACGTGCGTTCGCACTCAGAGCAAGTATATCCCATGTTGATGATTGAACGTCGAATGTGCACGTTTTTGGGGTACGCTTGTTTTTATAGACAGTAACGCCCGCCAACGCTCAGCTTAACGCTTCAACGCCCTGGTGAAATAGCACAGAAGCTCTGATATTTAGGATATTCCATGGAATAGACACTAGTTCATCGAGATGCAGAGATGCCCGTCAACGCCCGTCGTTACACCTTAACGCCCAATCTTAACGCCGTAATGCTCAATCTTAACGCCTTAATGCCTTAGCTTAGGGCTCAGAGCTCGGACGTGATGTCATCCTACGCACGCGCATGCACCTGTGGTGCACCCTGTACCCTATAGCCCGTAGGGCATAGGATACACCAGGGTGCGAGTTCTAATTGAACAAGAGCCTACTTGTATTGTAAACATACCCAACGCGGCTCCTCAAGTGTTGGTATGATGTACTGGAAGGGATAATAAAATGATTGACCTGTCATCCTTGTTGTTGTTGTAGTTCTCTCACAGGTCTACATCATGGCGTCAAGGCGTTATGATAGGGCGTTAAGGCATAACGACAGGCGTTGACTTGCATCACCGCATTTCGATGAATTAGTGTCAATTCCATGGAATATCTAGAAAATAAGAGCTTCAGGGCTAATTCACAAGGACATTGATCCGTTAAACTTGATGACACCTCACACGACGCATTCGGACCACGGATGGCCCATTTCTACCCCAACACCTTCCTTCACATCCCTAAAATGACCGCTTTGGCTACTACTCCTACCGATGACGTTACCAATGACGTCATATACGACATGGACATCTCCATGGTCAAGTCGTGGTTTACATCCGGAGAGCTACAAGATGATACCTCACACGACGCATTTGGACCAAGGATGGTCCCTCTCTACCCCAAACACCTTCCCTCACAACCCTAAAATGCCCACTTTCGCTACTACGGCCGGACTGCGAATGTGCAGAATGATAATACCGGACTAGACACTAGTCCAATCCGACGCTACCCCAAGAGAACTTCAAAATAAGGCCTGCGACGGGTCAATCGAACGACGATGAGTCCATATCGACCTCAAAACGTCCATTCCAATACACTTTTTCTACTGCGCATGCGCAGATATACGCTATTTCCACCCCACACCCATCCAGTTGGACGCTCCCTCACGGAGGCTTCACATTGATACCTACCACGACCCATTCGGACCAAGAGTGGCCCACCTCGACCCCAAAACGTCCCTTCCCATGCCCTTTTCCCACAATTCCCTGTCTGCGCATGCGCAGAATGTTGAAAATGGACGGCACACTAGTCCAGTCGGATGGATCCCGAAGAATGCTACACTATGACACCTTCCACGCCCCATTAGTACCAATAGTAGACCCCAAAATATCCATGATTTCCCACGGTTTAAGTGTAAAGTCCGTGTTCCGCTTTTTATAGGTTCAAACCCCATCTTAAATTTACATACACCCACTCACCCATCCTGCCTCTCTCACTAAACCGGGGACCGATATTAACCCCTCTAACCCTGGTTGATAGGAGTTTTCTCTATTTTAGGGTAAAGTCCGTGTTCCGATTTTTATAGCTTCAGTCCCAATTCTAATTTTACATACACCCACCCACGACTCAATCGGACCACTAGGGGTCCACCTAGACCCCAAAACGTCCCTTCCCATGCCCCTTTTTATACTGCCCATGCGCAGAATAACGTCAGTTTCACGTCACACTCATCTAGTCAGATGCATCCTCACGAGTGCTTCACGATGACACCTCACTCGACCAAATCGGACAACTAGTAGCAGCGCTACTTGCCCAATGCGCATGCGCACAGTGATATTTTCAACAAATTTCACCGCTTGGCTTTGAGACCCCTCGTGTTCTACGTGGTGAGACGAAGAAAACAAGATGCCACACTCCATATCGCAAATGTCCATGAGCGGGTTTCTCATTAGGTTAAACAATGCATACCGCAAATGCCCATGCGTGGATTCGAGATTGGATCTACACCCTAGACGTATGGTGATCTGCCCTCTGGTAGATATATGAGGATATTTTCAACCTTGGCTTGTAGGATATGACTCGTGGTGTAGTGGATAGCGTGTCTGCTTCTGGACAGGGCAACCCTGGTTCGACTCCCACTTGGACCCTTTCCTTTCTCTTGCTGTATGGCTATGTGGAGAAATTGAGGGTTCCCCGCTTGCCATTTATGCTGGGCATAGTGCTGAGGATATTGTCGGGGACACTGTTTGATGACGTGCATTCCATTGATGCTTTGGAAGGGCGGATAAAGGCTTATTGATCAGTTTAGAAGAGCTTCTGGACCCCTATTAACCTATTTTCGTGGGAGGGCACGGGGACGGCACGTGACGATCACGTCATCGTCACGTGACGGAACTATAGTGATCACGTGCCCTCCACTTACCCTCCCCGTGACCTCCGCAATTTTAAGTGCACAAATGTCAATGGGGGTCCAGATGCTATTTCTCTACTACTAATGAATATGTGGAGGTGGGGTGGTGGTGGTGGTGGTGGTAGCAGTGATGGAGGTGGTTGTGGTGTGTGTGTGGTGATGGTCGTGATGTTTGGTGTGCGTGTGTGTGTGGGTGGGATGGAGGTGGTGTGGTGGTGTTGGTGGTCGTCGTAGTGATGCTGGTGATGATGGCTTTGCTGAACGCTCGTCTTAACCCAGTGACGCCCTAACGCCAGATTCCATGCCTGTTCTGTATCTAGTCACTTACGACTCAACGCCTTGATGCAGACAGATGAGAGAAAGACAGATCAACACATTCACAAGTTTTCATATAATTTATTCTCCCCAGTGTTACATCACACCGAAGCTTGGGAAACCGCGTTGGGTATGTTTACAGGTGTATATCAGACGTATCGTCTGCTGCTCTTGTCCAATTAGAAGCCGTCCGTTGAGAATGTTCAATCTTCGGTCATGGTCGTTCTTGGTCTAGACGTCGTCGGGCAGTCCAGGATATTGTAACGGCAGCCTGTTCTGGAACAGTTGTTTGCGCTTTTTGAAGAGCCTCTGTGGGTGTCATATTCTTTTCCGAATGTCGCGTTGTCTTCATGATGGACATGTGCGTGGGGCCGCCTTTCATTCAACCGACAGCAAACTATACTGTTCATAGATCTCCATTGATGTTTTTCTGACGCAGGATGCATTTGGATGTACGCCTGTTGCAAGTTATTCTGTCCGGCGTTCTTGATCGCCATAGCATGAGTATTAATAGCCTCTTCCACAATACGATCTCAGAAGGTAGGTTCTTCGTCGATCAGGCCTCCCCGGGACGTAGCCTGTCTATCTGAGGTCAAGCTCTCCGTATCAGTGGATAGACTCTCAGAAGTCTCTGTATCGGACTCTCAGAATCAGCCGGTACACTCTCAGCATCTGCTGCAGTGGGCTCCTCAGTGTCTACTATCCCTGTATATTCTTCTGGTTTTGCATCATATCGTAGTGTCTGGAGAACGTACGTTCGCACTCAAGAGCAAGTAAAGCCCATGTTGACGGTTGATCGTCGACTGTGCACGTCTTTGAGATACGCTTGCTTTTATGGACAGTAACACCCACCAACGCCTAGCTTAGCGCTTCAATGCCCTAGTGAAATAGCTTAGAAGATATCATGCGTCTAGCTAGTCCTTGGAATTGAAACTAATTCATCGAAATGTAGTAACGACCGTCAACACCCGTCGTTACGCATTAACGCCCGTCTATGCGCCTGAACGCCCTATCTTAACGCCTTAATGCATTGTTGATCATCAATGGATATCCATCACCAGGCGTTGACGGATTACAACGCCCTGTTGTGTTTGAAAAAAATAATTTCCGTATCCAGCTGCATCTCCATAAAGGTTTGAAATGCGTCATGCAGGGTCAACAGATTCTGGGTTACCCATTGGTTGTCATGTATGAACGTGACATGATGACAACGCATGCTGAGCGGCCACGGTGGTCCCAATTTGAGCTGTATCAATGATATCATCGACTTGAACGTCGGCTTGACGTAACGCTACTACTAGAATATCCTCGTTGTCGAGTTCAAAGTTTACATCAGGCAAGGTGGATTCTGTAGAAAGATGGTTTCGTGCGGCTGTTTATAATTTAGCGGTGGACGCTTTTGATCTTAATGATGCGTTCAAACAGGTGTTTCTTTTCTGCGATTGCTATGGCATACGCCGCTGTCCAACTACCCGGAGTTTTTAACATCGACGATGTTATTTCGATTTCCATATGGAGCGGGTCCTTGACCAGCGATTACATACGGGCCACGAGGTCGACATACTTCTGACGTAAAGCTCGTCGTAGTCTGGGTGTCAATGTGTTACGGGCTAAAATTGAGGCCTCCTCTTTCGAATACCCTTTGTGGTGAAACTTGTTTTCTGTGGCCTCCAACGTCTAGCTCACATTGGCGTCCGTGTTTTCTTTGAACAAATCCCCTATAGCCTTGTGTTCATGTTGTGTTCATCCCCTTGTACGGGTTTGGGTAGGTCATTCACGTTTGAAATGATGATAGTAATCCTGAGCTGGTGGTATGGACGGGGCGCTGTATGGTGGCGCCGCTAGACGGGCACTGTCAGGTGTGGACTGACATTGTGGAGACCCCTCGCCGGGTAACGGGTGGCTCGTCAATCGATCTTCGCCACTTAGTATTGCGCCATTATTTATAAAAACTCTGGCATTGTATGCATAATCCATATATGTCTTACGGAAGAACTTAATGCTAAAGATCATATACCGTAGAGACATGTATCCACATGGGATTTCTCGACTCTCTATACTACAATCCCTCATCAGGACCTTATTGTCCGTCTTAGTTCATTAATAGTATCGGTGTTCAAAAAACTGATCACCGATATAATAATGTCAGAAGCCATAAAGCATTCTTTAACTGTACTACATACAAGGGATATCATTATTGGAATGTTTTCTAGAGTTACTCAAATTTCTCATTAATAAAATCTATGTGAAATTTGGCAATACAATATATCAATAGCATATAGGTATTCAAATGTGTACTAATTGTGCACCCCTTTTGGCTGAACTATATCTCTTCTTTTATCAATACGACTATATTCAGACGCTTTCAGCAACAGATAATTTCAAAGCCCGTTCCTTTCCATTCACCAAACGCTATATAGAAAATCTTCTTACTGTGAATAATCGCTTTTTAAATGACGCAGTGAAGGATAGATATCCACCTTCACTGGATTTGAAGGAAACTACAGATGGCCCTAGCGGCACATCTTATTGACCTATATCTCTATAACAATCAAGCGGGCCTTGTCTTCCATCGACTTTACGACAAAAGAGATGTTTACAATGTCGACATCGCAAGCTATCACTATCTGGATAGTAATATACCAGAGGGGCCTGCATATGGCGTATACATATCTCGTCTAGTAGCATTTGCTAGATCCTGTGTTAAATGTTTCTGACGTTGATTACAACGTCAGAAACATTTTTTGCAGAAACTTGTAAAACAGGGCTATATCATGAAGCGTCTCCACTCGAAGTTTCTCAAATTTGGCGAAACATATCGCAAGCTGATAGCAAAATACGAACGTAGCATGCAAGATCTATGGCGGTACGTTTCGTAACTTGTTTCTAATTCCGTTTAACCCGGGGCTGGGGGCCGTGTGAACCTATGTATTTCAAGATGTTCATAGTCACAATCAAAGCGTGGCTGAGATACGTCATACTCTAGATAACGACTTTTCAACGTTTATGATATGTATTAAGGATACTGATCAGTGATACGGATTTGATATTTTTGGAACATCATGATGTCTTGCTGGCATCATTGAAAACTGTTGACCGCTTCTCTCTTGCAGGAAATTAGCCTAGTTTTATGTATACTATGAATTATTCTTTTATTTTGGTGCTAATGTTATTACATGAATTAGGTCTGCTGGTGGACGTTTCGTCCCCGAGGCCCGCCCCCTGTACAGACCTTTTGGTCTTTGATATATGTTGGCATTTGTGGGAAGTTGATGCTGGGTCGACATCGGGCCTTATAAACTAGTCTTTTGTGTTAAATGCCGTCATTTTCATCTGACGACGATACAGCTCACCAATCCACAATGTACGAGTTGTCACAGCGGAACAGCTCACCAGTTACCAACATACGAGTTGTCAGAGCATTTCCATCATAGCTCTCTAAATTTGTATCTAATACCGCTTATGCCGGTGCTAGGGGCCGTATGGTCATATCATCCAAGTTGCCACATGAACAGGTACAATAAAAGCGTACCTGAGATACAACACATATCACGAATCGTTAGATTCTTGGTATGTGCTTTAGAATAGGCTAACCGGAAGACTATACTGTAAAGTCATGTGGCTCTGTCAGTATGTCGGCACCTCTTCCCACTTCCCTTATATGTGTTGTAATTTGGATTATGGACGCGGAAATTCTTCAATGGGCAACGACTGAATATTGAATGACGGACTAGCCGCTTGTATTCCGGGGTATGAGCTTTTAAGCCTACGAACAGGTAGCCGTACGGTTTACTCGTTGCGGCTTGAAAGGCCTGCATGAAATGATCGATGTTCTGAGGATAAATACGACTACCAAACACACGGATTTGCTCTCTGTCGATGGGAATGAAGAACAACACGAAGTACTGGCAGTTCAGGGCAATATCTCTGGACGCCTTCCCCGAATTCTGGGTCAAATAGATGGCGGACAGATTCTGATGATGTGATCAAGTCGGCGAAGTTTGAATTGTCCTTGGCCTCACCCATCATATGATTTAAGACTACCACGTTGGTCTGCTCGAGATCGAAGTAATAGGCCTGATCGATATCGCGAGGAATGCCTGGGAGGAAGCTCACATTCTGTGATCTTGTAGTTTCGTAGGCTCGCTCGCTGTACACCAGACTATAAGGGTATACGTGAGGGGTCCTTCCTCTAAGAATTTGAGGGATGCTCTACTTCACTTGGTGGACCCATAGAGGGATTCGGTGGTGTCTCGTGGTTGTGTTTGCATCGAATGTGTCTGAGCATACCATCGAGACGAGAGATTTTTTTTCTGATAGAACGTACACGTAATCGACATGTTGATTACTCGAACATTACATATGCACTGATGAAGAACACGTGGTAATTCCTATATCCCTATATGTACAGACTCCAACACCACCACGACTGCAACCACTGCAACCACCACTACCACCACTACAACGGAAGCCTGGATCCAGGCGACCCATTTGGTGAAATCCTCATGTCTCTAGTCCCATCGGTTCTTCGTACAGGGTTAACTTCCGGTTGGGCATGCGAAGCCCTATTTCCTCATCCGTCATTACCCCAGGGCGGAAGTCTGGGTTCAGGCGATACATTTGGTGCAATCCCATTGTCTCTAGCTACATTGGTTCCCCGAACAGGGTTCCACTTCCGGTTTCGCATGCGCGGTACCTCGCATTATCCTAGGCGGAAGCCTGGGTCCGCGCGACTCATTTTTGAAATACCCATGTCTCTAGGCCCTCTGGTTCTCGTTATAGGACATGTAGAGGAAAAGGGGGTCCCCACTTGCCATTATGCTAGACATATAGTATACACTTATTAACTTGTGACGGAGTCAATATCATGAAACCTGGACCCGAGGTCAGGCTTGGCCAAGCACACCAGGTCTGCTTGGTCAAGCATGGCCAAGGGTCCAAGTTTCATGATATTGACTCCGAATGTATTAACTGCAGTGAATTATCGCTATGACGCCAGCACAGGCCCGCAAAACAAGAGTTTTGGGGGGGGTGTGGGTGGTGGTATTAGGGTGAAGTGTTGAAATATGGGGTCTCTATATATAGCCCCATGCTTTATATAAATCCACATCAAGGTGTGAAACGGACCTTGGGTGAATCGAGAAATAAACGGTTTACCGCCAAACAAAATACATCAGCATATTCTACAAGTATCACTTTATATATTCCCGTCGTCAAATTAGTAAATTTGTGCAATTTTTTACCTTTGCCGGGCGATTCAAAATCCAACGTAACTGTCCGTCCATCTAGGAACAGTTAGATTTACGAGGTGAACTCTTCATCACAAACACTGGGTGTTTTGATACAATTTAGCCACTGGCTTCACACACTTCATTCATAAATCATATTTGGGTCATGGTGAACTCATTCGATTGGGTGACATCGACGGCGTAAAGTTACTCCAGTTTTGAGACGAGAATGAAATTGATTACTCGGGCAGTGCAGATAGAAATTACATATAACAAATTATTACACCTCTTGAATATTCAGGAGACCGAAAAGTATGCTTACCATCGACGAACGGAAGTATATATCTCCATCCTTCTTTCTCAACTCAGCAAAGAATTTGATGAGGAATTCGCCAAGTTGTTCTTCCGTTATTGACGAAAGACCATCGAAATCAATATCTTTTGCTTGACAGTAGACCCGTAATATTGATATAGGCGCCTGTATAACATTTTTGCGTTCTTACTGTCCCTATTTTGTAACAGTTCATGTAGATTTTCATCGAACAAATCTACGAAGCGACCGCCGTCAGCCATGTTGCAGGCAGACGGTACTTGTAAACAGTGATCACGTGATCACAATATTGACTCCGGACCTCGCGCGCTCCGCCTGACACATACACAGCTGGGTCAGTGATTGAAAAATACTGACTCGTGGCTGGCTAAAGTTTGATCAATGAAATACCAGAAAACCCTCATGAATATTCAACAGGTATAATAATTGGCGATATTGTCGCAAGCTCTACCAGGCATTCATTACGTTCTGCTTCGCGCCTCTCCATTTAGCGCTGTAAGGGTCTCACGGATTTTGCCGGAGTTGACGCAAGGTCATCTGTTGCCACAGTAAACGAACATGACGACCGTCTAACTGGAAATTAATATCAGCCGCGATTCACCGATATATATTTCTGCAACATATAGTTCTGAGATAATTTGTCAAAAAGCTGCCTTCAAACTGTGTGGCACTGCCGTTTTGTAACACACTGAATACCCGTTAAGTGTATTTCAAGATAAATATACGTTTTACGATCAGTAAAATAGTTAAACAGAACAGTTCTTGGTTTCTGCAGGAATCCTGCAAAAGATGGCGAGACCCCTACAGGGGTAAATGCAGCGTAGCGCAAAGCACCCTGGGAGAGAATGATATTGTCGGTGACCAAATTTGCTGACGTGCATTCTGGGAGATTATAAGTTATCCTGTCCCTGCGAGTTTGATACTGAATTTTATCCTGTTTCCTGGCGAAAATGCCACACGACCGCGAAGCGGGACTGTGGCATTCGCCAGGAAACAGGATAAAATTCAGTATCAAACGAGCAGAGACAGGATAACGAATTTATTTCTATGAGCAGCCTTTTCAACTCGGGAAAGTTGCGAGGTAAAGTGGGTCTAAAACGTGCTAATCAAATACCACCCTACTGAATCGACAAGTGTGATTATAGGTGAATGCACCAGTCCATTTGTCATGCGACCATGAACTGTAGGTTGAATCACTTCACATTGAAGCCGCATAACAGCTGCAATGTTATAATGAGGCAACATATGATTATATATCAGACATGTCGACAGTCCATTGTAGCTACCATTTGTCTTGGCAACAGTCCATTTGGCGAATCATTAGATCAGACGATGTGCTCTCTGTGCATCATTCACAAGTGCATGTTGACCTACAATGGACTGTCGATCGGTCCGATGATGATACCATGGACTGTCATAATATCAGACAGACAGAGAATATACTATTAATGGTTCATATTCCTCTTAAACACACACAAGTGGAAGGAATCGAGAGATGAATGAGTCAGTGATACATGAGGCAGGTAGTAAGTTCCCACGTGTTCATTTTGTGCTCATTTCCTCACACTATAATTCGACGCTAATACCTACCATGGACTGTCTACCAACACCTAAAAACACCTCTCGCCGCAAAAATGTTTAAAATTTTTGTTAACTTGAAATAGTAATAACCCTACGTTTGGTGACCATATAGTACGATATCTCTCCTTCAAAATATGACTGGACACCAGTAACCATACCTGTCATCGATATGCTGAAAATCGTTCATTTTCGGCTGTGGTCACTGTCGTCTGGTCAGACACACGCCCACGCTTGATAACGAAAGCACTGAAAAACCTACCATTGACTGTAATTTGACACGTGACCGGCGGTTTTCACCTATAATCATACTTGTTGATTCAGTAGGGTGAATACGACAAAAGTGATAATGAAAACGGCTGGAGACGCGTCAAATATTTTGAAATATTCGTAAATAGCATTGTAGATTTGGTCATTATGACAAGAAATCGTGACTTCTGCTCGAAATGATAAGTCAAAAGACCGCACAGCGCTAGAGTCTGATCGCCAACTCTTTGGTTGATCGGCCGAGCTGAGGTCGAGTCGGCGAAAAAGACGGCACAGTTTTCGAACAAAAAACGTCTGAAAATGGTCAATCTTGAATTAAACAACGTATTGTAAGAATGTTTTCTATCTGCTAACAGTATTTTGATTCATGTAACCTAAAACTGTACACGTCAAATAAGTATAAACGCGAATATCAGGGGTAAACTTCCACATCATTCACATTGTACCGGCGCATGTGATCGTACCGAGGCGAGATCGCTGAAGCGAAGTCAGGCGTCAGTAGTAGGGTAAACCTCAATTGAACAATATTGACCTCAGAAATTTGCATAATTTGTGGCGGTCACGTGGCGGAGAGAGAGGTCAAGTGAACTATAGTTCCGGCAGGATGACCAAAAGCTACCTCCAATCCAGGAGAGTTTCAATTGCTGCAGGGGATGTATTCAGGATGTATTCATCCGCGGTGATGCGGTCTGGCCGCGGTTTTGGCGGTGATTCGGTCTCGGGAAAAAGCTTCCGCGGAGAAAAGTAGTCCCTAGATAAAATGGTCCGATTGGGTCGAGTGAGGTATCAAAGTGAAGCTTATGTGAAGGGGCATCTAATGGGCTGGGTGTGGGGTTGAACTATCGGCATTCTGCGCATGCGCGGTGGCCGAAGGGTATGAAAATAGATGTTTTGGAGCCAGGGGAGCCCCTAATGGTCCAATGGGGTCGAGTGAGGTATCCAAGTGAAGCTTATGTGAAGGGGCATCTGATGGGCTGGGTGTGGGGTTGAAATATCAGCATTCTGCGCATGCGCGGTGGCCCAAGGGTATGGAAATAGACGTGTTGGGAGCTAGGGGAGTTACTCATGGTCCGATGGGGTCGAGTGAGGTATCCAAGTGAAGCTTATGTGAAGGGGTATCTGACTGGACTAGGGGCTCGTGCGTTGTCACCATTCTGCGCATGCGCATAGACGTTTTGGGATGTAGGGGAGCCCCTCATGGTGCAATGGGGTCGAGTGAGGTATCAAAGTGAAGCCTAGGTGAAGGGGCATCTGATGGGTTGGGTGTGCGGTAGGAATATCATTCTGCGCATGCGCAGATGCAATGCGGAGCTCTCGTCCAATCAGAAGCGAGTATTTCAAATCCGTCACGGAGCTCTCGTCCAATCAGAAGCGAGTATTTTGACCCGGTGCATTATGGGGCATATCCAAGATGGCGGTACGTATGTTCAAGATGGCGGCACATCCGGTGTCGAAAACTGGCCATTTTAGCGGGATGTGGTCACCTAGTGTCCAAAACTGGACCCTGTATGGGTCCCGCTAGACGTGTTGGGAGCTAGGGGAGTTACTCATGGTCGGATGGGGTCGAGTGAGGTATCCAAGTGAAGCTTATGTGAAGGGGCATCTGACTGGACTAGCGGCTCGGGCGTTGTCACCATTCTGCGCATGCGCATAGACGTTTTGGGATGTAGGGAGTCCCTAATGATCCAATGGGGTCGAGTGAGGTATCAAAGTGAAGCTTATGTGAAGGGGCATCTAATGGGTTGGGTGTGCGGTAGCCATTCTGCGCATGCGCAGAAGCAATGCGGAGCTCTCGTCCAATCAGAAGCGAGTATTTCAAATCCGCCACGGAGCTCTCGTCCAATCAGAAGCGAGTATTTTGACCCGGTGCATTATGGGACATATCCAAGATGGCGGCACGTATGTTCAAGATGGCGGCACATCCGGTGTCGAAAACTGGCCATTTTGTCGGGATGTGGTCACCTAGTGTCGAAAACTGGACCCTGTATGGGTCCCGCTAGACGTGTTGGAGCTAGGGGAGCCACGAATGGTCCAATGGGGTCGAGTGAGGTATCAAAGTGAAGCATTCGTGAAGGGGCATCTGATGGGCTGGGTGTGGGGTTGAACTATCGGCATTCTGCGCATGCGCAGTCTGGCCGTAGTATAGAAATAGACGTGTTGGGGTGTAGGTGGGCCCCTAGTGGGTCGATGGGGTCGAGTGAGGTATCCATGTGAAGCCTAGGTGAGGGAGTTACACTAGGGTGTCGTTTCCATTCTGCTGCGCAGGTCACGTGGTGGGGTTGTGACGTCACTTCGGGGTTTTTCACTAAAAAACTACTTCCAAACATAGAAGAGTTCCAATGTTTCCCCTTAGACGTCCGTATGTTCAACCTCCGGGTTTTGTTTTTCCCGCCCCGGCCCCCCCACCGCAGCGCGCGCGCGCGGGTTCTCCGGCCGCAGCGCGCGCGCGCGGGTCAAAAGGTCAAATCCAGGTCAAACGGTCTTCCTTTCGGCAAGGTTCGGAGAATACATAGAACTTATAGTCATCAACTTCATCTATACGTGTTGGACGAGTCTTCACTCACCGTATACACGTACCTCAATGAAATGCCCGCTCCAAACCTAGACCAAAAACACGTACTTGGTCTGTGGGCTGATTTCATTGGCCTCTCTATTTTTACTATAGTGCGCTTGCATTCTAACCTTGATGGGTTACATTTTGGCCCCATCCTACACCACTGATTTCAGTTTGACTGAATCTCCACAATGGGCATTGATGCATTATGAATAAAACACACAAGACAGGGTTTTTTGGTGAGATCTCATTTTTTTTATTCAGTGAACAACAACAACGTGAGAACAACCACGTGAAAACTGAAGCCCAGAACAAGGGGCTTGTACATTGAAAGAACTGAAGCCCAGAACAGGGGGCTTGTACATTGAAAGAACTGAAGCCCAGAACAGGGGGCTTTTAAACTTAAGCCCAGAACAGCGGGCGTGTGTACATTGTCAAGTACACGGCCACCCAGTGTTCACCGGGTCGCTCCATCGGGTCCGTGTTGAGAACGTAAGCAGCAGGATACACACGGTCTAATGGGAACACATCTCGGGCGAACACCCCTTGAAACATCATACGTGTCTCTGGGTCATTCTCCAGCACGGTGGTTATCTGCTCTGTATCCATGTTAGGTGGAGAAGTCACACAGCACGTTGCGCGCCTTGTCCACTTGAATGATGTTGTCAAACTCGGCGTAGCAGATCACATTGACGGTGCTCCGGAGGGCTCGTTGAAAGTGGATTTCCAACCGTAAATTGCCTTGCTTGGCCAGGGCCAGCTGATGGTCGTTCTCTAAGGTGGGGGTCAGATCGAAACAGAACAACGTGTATCCGTTCCGTAGTCCTCCCGACTGATGAAATTCCCTTCGTCCTGGTTGATTTGACCGGTGGCTGTAAACAGGCTCTGATAGGCTCGAATGAAATTCGCGCGCCCAAAGTTCGGGGTTAAGGCGGTGGCTGGCACCTGTTGTCCATCCACATGCAGGGCCACAAAATTGATGTCCAAATGTTTAAAGTCAAACGGATTCTCTGGGTAGGCTCCACTGAAACTGGTATTTTCCACACAGGCCAGGATCAATCGCTTGGGTAGTTCCCCCAGGAACAGGTTGTCTTTGTTGGCGCTCATATTTCCGGCAGACACAGAGAACACTTTGGTTTGCACACGTCGGATAGGGTACTGGGCTGGTTTGGTTTCCAATGCTTTCATGTGTCCCAATTGAACGGCTGGATTCGGTTTCACTTTTCGGACATACAGGACTGCGTCTTCGATGACAATCTTATAGTCAGCTACATGCGCCTCTACGTTAGTGGCCATCAAGGCGAAGGTCGGAGGCGCCCGTATCAGTCGGATTTTGATGGGGATCTTGTTCAAGAGGTATCGGTCTTGCATGAACATGTCTGCGTGCAGTCGACCGATCATATCCACCGAGACGCCGTTCGCGGTCAAAGCCTTCCGTTTGCTATATCCCGTATTGTCGTTCTCTGCGCCCATGTGCTCGGCTTTGTCCTGGTAGAATAAAGCGGCTGTCAGTTGAGATTTTTTAGCCTCTCGCCCATGCGACAACAGCGTCTCGATGTAGGCTCGATAGGGGTACGTGTTGGTCGAGTCACTGATGAGTTTGTCGCTGAGAAATATATCCACCTGTTGAAACATCGAGTGCAGCCAGAGATTCGTCGGGCCCACCGTTGCTTGGTCGGCGATTCTGGTGCCATCTCCACTGACGATCTTGGCTTTCACATACAAGTAGGTATGGGCTAAATCCACATAGGTCGTATCCGCATCACTGATGGTGAACTCGATGGGCCCTGTTGCGTTGATGCTGGACAGCGGGAGATGCTCCACCCATAATCCTTGTTCGGCACTGGTCTGTGTGGGCGGCACGGTCCACAAATCAAATTCACTGTTGGTGGAGGGGCAGGACTCGGCGTGGATCAAGGACATGTTTTAAGAAAAGATATCCAGGGTCTTCGATGTGCGTCGTCGCTGGGTCGGTCGTCGACTGGTGCGTGGTCTCGGTGGGGCAGCTCTTTTATTCCCTACGGTGCGTTGTGCTTTGCCCACCAAGACGCCTCCCGCTTCTTTGGCCCGCCGTTTCAAGGCTTCTTTGGGTGCCGTACCCCCCAAGACATCACCGGCCACTTGCAGTCCACTGCGTACCGCTTGTTTGCCGATTGCTTTCACCCCACGCGTCACCAAGGGCAGGAACGTTTTGACGATGCTCCCGAGTATGTTCCCCAGTCCATGTCCACGTTGCATGCGTGCACCACTAAACACCGGAAAGCCACCCCCGGCCTGTTGGGCATAATAGTCCATATAGCTGCGTGCATCGCACTCGTAAGGCACCTTCATTATGCAAAGTGGGGAGCACGTGCTTGTCGAAAATGAAGTGTCAGCACCACTTTCCCGCGTTGGAATGCCACCGGTCGTCCCGTGTCATCTCTTATATCCACCGTGATCGTGTTGATGTGGGTTTGTCGTACAGGCAGGTAGAGCATGTGGGTGAAACTGTGGGTGACTTGATCGCCATACTTATTTTTAATGGGCACCACCCGTAACAGAGGTGTGTTGATATCGCCCACGATGTGGTTGTCCACCACGTCCGAGTAGACGTAGAGTCCGTACATACCCGACTTCATATCCATCGGGATCTCGCCATGGTGTTCGGTGGGACCAGCGAACGTCTGTAGATCGAAACCCAGCATTTGCTGTAGGATAGGACTCAGTACGACACTCGCGTTGGCGATGACGGTAAGCTGTGCCTTGTCGTTGTGTGCGTTGTAATCGAAGTCCACGTGATTCTTGAAGGGATAGGCTTGGATGGGTTTTGAACTATTCGTGACCTGCCGTAGAGCCTTATAATGCAACAGTCTTGACAGCCCACCGATGAACTCCTTGGGAGTATCGTATTGGCCTTCGGGGAGGGTGAGTCGGGTGTCTTTTCCTTCGTAGGTCACCTCGTACCACACTTCATTGGCTCGCACGTTGTACCACGAGTAAGGGTACTGAATATCCACCAGTCCACATTCCCACCGGCCAGGTAAATGCAACGGTTGTGGTAATTGAGTCACATGCTTGGCCACGGTGTTGTCAGGAAACACATCCAGCGAACTGTTACTGGGTAGGGTGAGGTAAAACATGGCGACTGAGCTGTCCTGCTGCTGCTGTTGGTTTTAATAGGTGTTCCAGACCTTGGGTGGTTGTGTCCGGCGTCGTGTTCGTCGCGTTGACTTGCTACGTGTCACGGCTCTGGAGATGTGCGGTGTCCTGATCAAGGGTGGTTTTTTAAAGGTCTGAAAAGAAGGTGCCCGTTGTGGTGGTGGAGTTTTGGGGGGTGACTCCGGTTCCCATTCGGATTCCCAAGGTTGTGGAATCTGTCGTGGTGCACGACTCGGCGATTGCTGGGTTTGCTGCATAAAGGCCCAGCGGTGGGGGTTCCCCACCAATTCCTGTGGTACATGCATGTCTTTCAAGCCTTGAGCGAAGACCTCCCATCCTCGAGGATCCGTGTGCGATCTGCGTTTACGCATCAGGTCATTCACTAAATCCGTCATGTGGGTGCCGGGGACCACCTGATTCTGTACCAGGAGTTCGCCTTTATCATTCCAAGTCATGTTAGGATTCTGCTTCATCCGTTGTAATACCAGGCCAGCTTGTTTCTTGAACGAGGCAGGTACACTCTTCAGCACTTCGTCTTCCACCCACTGTGGGGCTGTGGGTGGTACCCCTGGTAATGGCGGCTGTTGGAGGGGTGCTGAGGTCGGCGGTGTGTCACGTGGTGGTGGTGGTGGTGGTGGGGTAGAGAGGGTTTTGTATTGGCCCATGAACGTCATGTACCGTTGAAGCGTCTCATTGTACCGTTGTACTTTCTCTCTGTCGCTTAACCCCGGTCTCTGTAAGATCTGTTGCATCTCTCCATCGAGGGTGTTTATGGTCTTCACCGTAGGTGGCACAGGGTAGGGCGATTGGAGGTTTTGAAGCAACCGAGGTTCGACGAGGACCATTTTTTTCGTGTGGTTCATTGTCGGCCGAAGAGTCCACCCAGTACTGGACCCAACACAGAAGCGGCCAACGGTGCTAAGATGGCCCCGAGAAAGCCGCCTTTCTGTAACACCTTTTTCTTTTGTGTTTGTGGGACCCGCTTATGGACTAGGGTTCGGAGACCTGTCTTATGCTTGGCCAACTTGGTCTTCTGAGCCGGAGTCAGTGGTACGTTGCCTTTTAACAGATTGTACTCGATCTCGCACAGACAGCGTACAAGGTCAGGGTCCGCACCGCGTACAATGGTTCGGACTAACTCGGGTGGAGCCGTCTTCAATACACGGAGCGTGGGAGCGTGCTTCCGTACTCGCGCAGACATCCTGTACAACTAATGCTAGAACCCACAACTCTGCTCTTTTTATCCACCTCAGAGACAAAGTCAACCCTGCTGTGGTATTCATTCTTTTTATTATTCCCATCATCAAACACACACACATCCCAGCTGGGGGAGCCACTGTGGGTGTGTTTACATTATTTTTGCATGTACACGTGCTGGGCCTCTCCGGGAAAGATGCCGGTCCGTAGTCGAAGGTGGTCGGGGGTGGCTTGCTTGAGGTCGAAGAGCATATACCCGTGCTGAGGGGTTGTGGCATCTTTAAAGGCTTCCAACGCAAACGGTGTGCGGCCGGGATATATCTGTCTCGCCAGGTGCAGCAGTTGAGTGGTATCTCTCGGGTTTTTGAAGACCACCAGGTAGTGGGCATTTAAGCTGATGTTCCTATGTTCTTTGTTTTTACTGAACAGATTCTGCACAATGTAGATGATGCTGAGCCGTCGATGATGGCCGCCTTTGGTAAAGAGTTGGGTGACCCGCGCATCCGTCTCCGCCATGAGATCATCCAGAACCACCAAGGTGTCGGGTTCCAAATCGGCCAGGTTGGGTAGCCCTTCCACGAACGTGATATGGGGCATTGCTGCATACGCTTCCTGCCATTCTCCGTAACACCACACGACTCGAGCAATGGGTGGGGTGATCATGCTGTCGGCGTGTTGAAGGAGCTTCCGGACGAAGTGCGTTTTGCCGGAACCCGTCGGTCCTGCGATGACGCAAGTGAAGGGATGCTGCCACCCAGGGTCCATGGTTCGAGGTGTATCCGTTGTTGTGGTAACCCGCTCTTGTAAATTTCGTACGAGTGAACTGGAGTGGTGGTGGGTACAACGTCGGTCGTCGTTGTCTGTACACTGTCAGGGATGATGATGGTGGTGGTGGGTACAACGTGGGTCGTCGTTGTCTGTTCACTGTGAGGGATGAAATCCGGTGGGTCTTGAGACGTAGTGGCTGTTCTTGGTGTAGGTGTAGAGCTTGGTGTGGAGCTCGACGTGGCTTGTACACGGGGTGTGGTGGTGGTGACTGGGCTCGATACGGGGTTGACTGGTGCTCTCTGTAGACCGGTTTCGCTGGTGGCTGGTGTTCTCAATTGGTTAAGTAACGTGCTGACATAGGCTACGTCGTAAAACACACCTCCGTACAACACACTCAGCAGGGTTAGCACTAGCACCCCAAAGCCCACTTGTGCTTTGCGCGTTTTGGAAGACGCTGTGTTCAGAGGCAGCTGCTGTTTGTCCATAGCACTGTGGTCGGACGTGGAATGAAGGATGACGGTAGTGGTGTCTGGCTTTATAGTCGTTTCACCTGGTTGGCAGCGACCCGGGAATTGAAGGAACTGGGCCAGCCTTGCCATTTGACGAAATGAAACAGTTTGCCACGTCGACGTTCCGTTTTCAAAATCTGCTCCACCGTGTAGTAGTCTTGCTGTGTTTTTACAACAGGCTGTAATTCCGTCTCGTAAAACGTCCCCAGCAACGTTTCCCCTTGGAGATCTTCCAGTTCATAGACTCGCCGCTGTCGAGGTAGGCGCCGTTTAATCAGGGAGTGCTCATCGCTCCAGTTGGGCAAGTAACTTTTCTCGAACTTGCCCTTGACTTTACTGATCCGTACAGGGTCCCCGACCTTGTACACCGCCTTCGGCGTTCGCTGCGATGGCCTGGGGTACAACACACGGCGGACTTGGGCTTCATTGCGTTGGGTCACGGTAATGGGGGCTCTCTCTATACTCCGGTGATAGGCTCGATTGTAATCCCTCACCAGTTTCGGGAGAACATCGATGTACCGCCTTGTATTCTTATAGGTGAAATATTTATACATGCGGCCTTTGAATGTCCTGTTGAACCTTTCCACCACGGAAGCCTTGGTCTCGTTGTACGTATGGAAAAAAAACACCTTCTGGGCTTTCAGAAACTGTTGGAACGGTCTGTTGAGGAATTCCGTGCCTTCGTCGGTTTGCAAATACAAAGGTTTGCGCCCGGTCTTGAAGATGTCTTTGAACGCCGCTATGAGATTCGCCCCCGTTTTCGTCCGTATGGGTATCACCCACGCATACTTCGATAGGATATCGATGCACGTCAAGATATACCGATTCCCATCGTTGTGTTTGGCAAAGGCGCTCATATCGACCAAATCCGCTTGCCACTGGGCATCTATTCCTCCCACGATGACCCGGTTCCGTAGAAAATGGCGACGGACAAATCGATGTAAGGTATAGGTGTCTTGTCTTCTTAACCAATCTCGGACTTGGGCACGTTGTATCCCCTGGGGTTTGGCCGCTCGATAGAGAGCCGACAATGCACTATAGGCCGCCGGACTGTCGGGACTGTGGTATAAGTTATCCAACACCTTCTCCCAGCGCTTCATGGTGACACAATGATGATGCACCCTGGCTCTATCGTTTATTTATAACGGGTATATCTTGGGCCGGAGTTTCTTTCTGATTTTCTTCATTGGCTTTCACAGTGTCCATGGTCAATGACCAGTCCAACTCATCTGATGACCGCTTGATAAGCACTTCATCCACATCTACCACGGCATCTTCCAATGCAGACCATAGATCAGGGTGAAGGGTAAAATGCACTGTACCCCCCATCTAGCCGAGCCAATTGAGCAAAGAAAGGGCCGCGTCGGATGTACACATCGTGACACAAGTGGATGAGGTCGCCGTCCAGTTCACCAGACAACACCCGTTTGAATTTGGTCCAGCCCTCTCGGGACAGACGAATGTGAGCCGGGTACGGTTGTGTAGGGTCCGTGTCTCCCACCTCCTCCATGATATCGACCTTATCCGCATACACGTGCAGGAAAACCTCGGGGGTCAAGCTGAGATACGCCAGTATCATATGCTCCGCCATGGTCCACGTGAATGGTACCAGAGTTGACTGTTTCTCGTATTTATAGGGACAACCCCGTGAGATCAAAAGGACCAGGTGGTCATATCACTGGGCTGGTTGAGTGTAGCCGGGTAATCAATGGCATCGTCGTCGGGTTCATGTAGTTGTTCATTGGGTTCTGCCGCCGATTCTCTCAGGGCACGAGCCCACTCCAACTCGTCTGATGACCGCTCGTCCGGTGTAAACAGCTGGTCCACGATAGACACCACTTTCTCGAAGGCTGTCCACAGATCAGGGTCTAGGGTGAAGCTTCGCGTAGCATCTTGGTAGCGGCCCAGACGTGGGAAGAAAGGTCCACGGTATACGTAGATGGCATTGTCTATGTGGATGACGTGTCCATCGAGCTCGTCGCTCAACACCCGTTTAAATTTGGTCCAGCCGTCACGGTGTAGCGTCACCGTATTCGATACGGTCTCAGCGGGCGACCAGCAAACTCCACGGTCTTCCACCAGGGTGATTTTATCTTCATGACGTGTAACCCCACCCGGGGTGTAAGGGGAAGGATGGCTCGTAGGATGGGTGACATGCTTGGTCCAATGTCGAACGGTGAATGACACACACTCTGTCTGACTCTCGTATTTATAGTCCCCACTGTCAATACCACAGCGCCAGGGTCAATAGGGCACAGACTAGTGTGAAGCCAACCAGCCGGCGCTGGTTCCGGCGTGAGCGCTCCTGGTCCATAGCGCGAGCATCAAGGATGGCTGTCATAGTCCAGTAGTGGTGAGTGATGGCACGCCTCTCCATCGAGTGCACTCTGTGGAGGACCGTTTCTGTGAACTCGTTCAGGATCTGGCGTCGTCCCTCGTTGTCGTCGCCATCTGCAAACATGGACCGGACCACTGCTCGGTAACCCGTGAATGAATTCACCGCGGTGGCATGCTGTAAAATGCTGTAAAACAACACAGATTACAGATCAATCCTTTTATTATGCGTGAACATCATAGGAATGCATGTACTGACCTGTCTGTGGGGGTTTCCCACAATGGCGTTCACCTTCGTGTCTTTTCGGGTACGTCCGTGTCTTTTCGGGTGGATCCTCATCGCAATAAGTCATGGTTGAAACTTTTCCGCTTCGTATATATTTCAGTGAATATATATCTATTAACACTCATACAATGATGAATATATTACTACTTTTCCAGAAATATTTGCTTTGCTGATCACCGTAGCACACTAGCTCGAGCCTTTGCTGGTTACCGTAGCATGCTCATGCTGTTCACCGCAGCCAGTTTAGACGCACATGGTGTGATTTTTACCTCCGTCGATCAGACGGAGGTCTAGGAGCGCAACGTGAAATCTCCCGCCAAATAATTGTCATATGGGGAACCCACGACTCGTGTGATTTCCAATAGGGATTGCAATGGTTCCCGACGAAATTTTGAAAAGTTTCTGGACACAAATGAATGCTTACGTCACAAAAGGTGTGCATCCTTTGCAGCGCTTCCACCGGGTCTCTTTATTCGAGGGTACTAAATTCGCGCGTGTACATGTACTTATAGCTTCGCGCTGGTACAGATGGCCGGTATGCGAGGTAAAGACAAACCTGCGCTTTCATAAAAAGTAAATTTTCACGAAAGAAAAACTCGCATTCCAGATAGTATAATTGGAAACTTCCTCGAGAATCTCTGAATCGGCAAAAAGATAAAGGACGAGTGTCATTCACCAGGATGCGAGTCGGAAGTGAGAAGTCAAATTCAAAGTCAGAGGTCAAAAACGTAAAACTCCGAAGAACTCTCTCGGCTTTTTCTTTTCTTTTTTTTTTAGTTGGGGGGTGAGGGTTGGGGAGATAGCGACTGAAAAAATATATATTCCCATGCTTCAATCGTTATCTGTGAATCCGATCAACAACCTAGCCGGATAATCTGTCAAAAATTATCCGTCGTCTGGGTAAGGTTGAAGGGTCATCGGAAGCTCGAACTGTGATACAGGCAAACGCTGTTGTTGTTGTAGTCTGGAAAAATAACTCTGCCTCACGAGGCGCTCTCTCGGCTTTTTCTTTTCCTTTTGTTTGAAGATGGGAGGGGGGGGGGGGCGAGATAGCGACTGGAAATACATATCTTCCCATGATACTTCAATCGTGCGCTCATGAATTCCACGGAAAAGCGGACATTGCTAAACAGCCCTTTTTCGCATAAAATTCACTCCACATTCTGTCGTAGACCCTATATTAGCATGCTGTTTGTTCTATTCGCTTCCTATGATCCCCGGGAACAAGCCAATAATAGAGAAGATGTGTTTTAATAGCGAAATATTTTTCCCGCAATTTTTTAACATGAAGAACTCGGGGAAATTCTAAATTGTCAAAGAAGAAAAATTGCACTTTACTGAAAACTATACTATTTTGAACATCTGCAGAAAAGATGTGCATGTGGCGGGAGCTGTATACCTTAGTAAAAATAAGAGGTCAGAGTTTTAATTTTCTAAGTAGAAGAGATAAATTCACTCTAGGAATATTTTTTTGAAGAAAATGTGTAATTAATAAAGCACTTTTACCGATAAGATTTAAAAAGCGCACTCGTGATTCCATCACGATTTTTTGTCGATTCCGTCACGGACTAGATTTAACCCCTGGGATGATCCAGTCGCGTTTTTCTCACGATGAAAAAAATCTTATCATCCTTGGGTACTGTATGTTAGTAAGAGATGTCATATAAGAATAGTCAGATTGAAACAGAGCAGCAAAAAAATAGACAAGCAACACTAGTCAAGAGTCATGTCCGTTTCAGGTGATTCCGTCACGAACATTTCGAAGCATCATTTACTGAAAATGCTGGATCATCTGTAGATTTTTCATGGATCCGTAAACAGATGTCATAGAATAGCAAATTAAACTTGAAACTACATGGGTATGACCACGGAACTTCCGAGTACATGACTTTGAATAAAGAAAAAGTCTTCCCAACGGTGATTCCGTCACGGTGGAATTCATGATCTGTGAATCCGATCAACAACCTAGCCGGACAATCTGTCAAAAATTATCCGTCGTCTGGGTAAGGTTGAAGGGTCATCGGAAGCTGGAACTGTGATACAGGCAAAAACTGTTGTTGCTGTTGTACGTCTAGAAAAATAACTGGCATGCACTCTATGGAGAAGGGCCTCGTGAGGCACAAAGTGCAATTTTTTGTTGTTTATCTGCAAATCCGCTCAACTCGATGGGTATCTTTCACTTGTTCTCACAGTTGCCTGGCCTGTGTGATATTGGTTGGTCGAAGTCTACGTATAGTTTTTTTCAATAAATTATGGAAATTAATATAAACATATATACAGATATTTTTTTAAATAGATTTTTTTATAAGTGTATTTCTCTTTCATCTTTGGCTCAATTAAAGTCATTCTCTAAAATGTGAAGCCGAGTTAATACAGTTTTTAAATTTACCAAACCCTGTCCTCTATGACATAGAATAAAAGAGAAGTTGGGAATAGAACCGCTCAACACAGTCATTTCTAAACATCAAGTTGTACATAAGTATTTTTACTTACTCTGTACAAGCTGAGGGCATTTTTGTGGCTTTTGAAAATTTTGAGATTTTTGCGAGTCTGTCCATATTTAACTAAGCGACGTCCAAGCGAGCTAATGTACGCGCGTTATATTCATATCAAGTATGGTGTGGCTTGTGTTCAATGAGGCTTGGAATGTTTATACAATTAATTTTCTTCTCACTGTGTTACACAATAAATATTTGCTGCGTGGAATCCAGTCATTTGTTCCATAGGGGCAATATTCTCATCAGCCATCACCATTCAATGTGAATGTGATACATGTACAAGTCCATGGTCATTGATACAGTAAGGTGAAGGCGAAGGTGACCTGTAACACCAGTATACAAAATTATACCGAGCGCATTGAATCCTCATCATATGATGTTGAGACAGATCAAAACGAAGTGTCGGTAAAATCAGGTGTGTTTTGAAGAGCATTCTCTCATCAATGATGATGCTATACTGTACACATACAAAATATGAAGTGTTGCTGTGTTGGGCCTATAGCAGAAAATCACAAGCAAGTTGGTACAATTAGGCACACAGGGTCTCATTTCTGTCGCTAACGTGTTGATTTGGGTGAGGGGATCCTCTCGTGGGGAGGTGTGGGTGGGATGGGGCCTAATGTCTCAAGCACTTTTCCAGGTTTTCCATCAATATACTCTATTCCATACCCCAATATTTCAAGCACGTCAAATCAAACAAAAATTATTTGCTGGGAATGTGACTTTCACATCCCTGTCTGGACATGCTAGTGAGGAACCCTCAATCCCAGATTAATTACCATTGATGAAGCTAACGTCCAACAAATGCAAAATTGAGCTTGGCATCCGGCCGTATGTTATTCAGTGATGTATTACGCTACGGACCCTGTTGCCTCGACGGAGGTCTTTGCGCTCATCCAGCGCTTGTTAATTAATACACGCTAAGTAAATCCATTGCAGTTTGAATGACATACAAAGAGCATTGAATGGGGAATAATTACGCATGATAATATATACCGATTAGTGTCAGTTGTTAGTGATAAGAACAACTGGAAAACGAAACTTCGCTCGAAAACGGCATCGGTCCCCATGTTCGTACGATATCTTAAACTAAAGTACAAGGTGTTCTGCTACGTAACCGAACGACTGAATTGACGACTGTTATTTCCCATAAATGAATATCTATTAATATTGCTCATGATCTCCGAAGAAATGTAAAAGAAATCATCTGTGTTGCGAAAATAGCCCCACCGGCTGGCGACGGTCGGATGTAGGGGGTGATATTGTTCTGTGTGCCCCAAGTGATGGGGGTGCCAAGTTTGGTGCTTTGGAACAGCGTGTCACGATCTTTCTGCTAAACCTCCTCCACACCCTGCATACCAAACGGCTGCTCCAACTTCCGCTGGAGGGAAATTACAAATTTGAGAAGCTAAGTAAGTTCAGATTTTTCATTTTTTTGGTAGTTTTCACGTATGTACTACTCGAAAATTGAATGAGAAAATGTTCTCAAGGGGACGCGTTAGCAATTCGTGTGAAATTTTCAACTCGTCCTTGTATTATTTTTTAATTACAATTCATTTTATCTGACATTAAGAGCTATATTGCAACATAACAGTGATTAGATGCTTAAAAAATCATCTATCTTTGTATCCTTCGCCAAATAAGTTATAGATATATGAAGAATAGTTCCTTAACAGCAGGCTGATAGCTTGAAGTTTCAAATAGTTCAATCTACTTCGGTCAATGTTAGATTTTCTAGCCCATGCATGTTCGTATATGATACAAATACCGCCGGAGGGGCATGTCTCGAAGATATGATTACCGCCGGAGGATCTAATCTCTAATTGCGTTTGTCTATGTACACGATCAGGCCACTTTACTATATGTTAACCATGCAGACATAGCCATGATCATCACTAATTTTATCGTCGACATTTACGCCCATCGTGCCAACTCGTGTATTGGCCTAGGTGTTCTCGTCAGCATTGTAATTTTCCGGTCTCTTTGGCGAATCATTCTCCCCTGTGTCAGAGTTTGTAACCCCCTAAACTGTCGGCGAATTTCTGACAGTATGAGATATACAATCTGACGCCGTGAGAATGTTGCGAATGTGTATCCGTCAGATACAGTCTAGGTATCGGATAACCCTCAAACACTTTTTAGAGCATCTATTTAGAGCATCATTAAGCATTTCTGAACAAGAAGTACCGTAATAGATAACCATTTCTGAGTTTATTGAGTTGTTTAAACTACACGATTTATGGAAAAATTAGGTAATAAAGATAGGATTTGGTTAGACCCTACCAACGACTATGATTAGATTGGGTCTGATTTTAGTTAGACTGGGGGCCGGCTAGGCCCCGGAAGCTCTGGGGTTCTAGACGGCCGGAGACGTATTCTGGCCAATTCCCGATGGATAAAATCGCAAATCATCTCTCAGTTATCGCTCGTATTTTGATAGTTTTTGTGTTTTTCTGTAAGGGTTCCTGGAATTGTTTTTTGAAAATCTAAACGTGAAATGGCGCGTTCTGGCATTTTGACAGCTATTTCCCACTTTCGAGAACTGTATTTTTTAGACTGATGTACAACAAAAAGTAGAATGGTTTTTGAAATGGAATTAATCACTTTTTATGGTCCCTACTGAGATTTTTATACTTATATTTAGTAAATAGTGTCCTGTTGCATTTTGACGGAATATTTGGACTTAGAAGAACTTTTGTAGAGTGAACTAACGGAACTAACTTTCTTCTCTCTAGTAGGTCGGGGATATTCTTAAATCTAGATTTAAAATTGTGTTGTCTAGACAGTACAGCCTATTTTCGACTTGTTTTGGATTAACCCTATCTGGCCTGGGCGATTTGGGATGTACCGCAGCCCGGGGGCCCGGCCCCTCCCCCCTAAATATTTCCGCTATCTCTAAGGCTAGCGGGTTGAAACTTACCACACTATATCTTTGGGTCAAGCTCTACAAGAAAATGTAAAAAAAATCCGAGATGGCCGCCATGATGACGTCACAGACGTCATTTTCTAAAAGAGCATTTTTGGACGATTTTTGGTCAAAATCTTCGAATTTTTTAATTTAGTTTTTTCTTCCCAAAAACTGCATGATAAATTAGTAAATAATAATCTGATATGAAATAAAATAAGTTTTATCCACTTTTCTATATAGAAAAGCAAAATTTTTGAAGAAATATGACGAAAACATCACTTTTTCTGGTACCCCACATGGCCGCCATTTTGAATTTACCCATGATCCTCTGCTCGTGAGGTTATGCAAATAGGCTCAAAATGATAATAATGATAACCTATAACGTGACGAAGTTTCTGCTCTCCATTTTTTGGCGTTCCGGAGATATCACATAAAGTTTGGTAGGGGGGCATTTTGGCACCCCCTCCCCCAGGACTGGTAGGGTTAATGGGAGAAGGGAGGGAGCGGGAAAAATCAGGGGATGTTTTTTGGTGATGCTAAGACATATGGTTTCAGTAAAATGCATAGAATCGCGTTGAATCAATATGCTGAATTTTTGTGTAATTTTTGAAGAAATATGGCGAAAACATCACTTTTCTGGTACCCCCATGTCCGCCATTTTGAATTTACCCATGATCCTCTGCTCGGGGGGGTCATGCAAATAAGCTCAAAATGACCCCAATATGATAATCGGAGAAGTCACGGAATTTCAGCTCTCAATCGTTTGTCGTTCCGAAGATACGAGCAAAAAACCAACGGGGGGGGGGGGCGTAAAGTGCCCCCCCCCGGCCAGGTAGGGTTAAGGTACAGGGTCGTCGGAAGCAAATTCAAAGTGGTACGGCCACTATCATACCACTTTAGGCAAGGGTCCAGGGGCCGCCGGAAGCTTAATCACAAGGTCGAGTACGGACCACGAAAAGTAGAATGCACCCAGAAACAACCTAGCGTGTATGACAAATTGGACAAACGAACAACGAATTCGTATGAAGAAAACTATTTTTTTGTTTCGTTGATAAAATAACGTGAACATCAAACAGCATCATGCATATGAACGTACATGTTACTTATTCACGGTCGGTGCTCAGAGCCGCTAACAAATTCACTGGCGCTCTGGACTGATCAAAGTCTTCTTCAACTTGGAAGCTATCAAAACTGCTTAGTTCGTTTGCTTTTCATTTTGTGTTTATTTCTTTCTTTCTTCGTTTTTTTGTTTTTTCTTTCTTTCATATTTTTGTTTATTGCGCAAAAGTGGTACGGCCATGGCTTCCGACGCCCTTTAGGTGAAAGGTTGTTCAATCCGGAACTAAGTCCCGACTGTTATGTTTTTGATTGCATGGCCTTTCCATTTCTTAAAACTTTAAGATATCCAACACTTTCGGTTCAGCCTTCATGTTTTATTTTTGAGACCTTCATAAGACTTATACAGACGGACAACCTAGAAAATTGTCGAATTTACAAATGCAAAACGCTGCGTTCTGCTGCATTCTGATAATAGTAGGCCTTTTACCGCATCACATTTGTCATTCTCTCTGGAAAACTATCAAAACTTTAGTGTAGTGTTTATTTACTTTTTTCTGCTCAAATTATTGGGGGGTTTGAGCCCCCGTAGCCCCTCCCCCGCTTCGCCGTGCCTGTTAGATACTCCGGCGGTAACTGTATCATATTATTATTGACTCCGGCGGTAGTCAGATCTCACTCCGCCGTATGTTGTATCACCACTTCCACACAGGTCATATTCACGAGTCTCAAAATCATCGAAATTCTTCTTTTTCACATATAAATATCATCTTGCCATTAAAAGGCAACCTCGTTTTACATAACGATCGTAGGTATATTCTTGGTTAATTAGATAAAATGCATATTTGATGTAGTTTTTTTAAGAAAGGTTCTAGATTCGGCTTCTAATGGATGTAATTGCCTATTTAGAATTATCCCGTTCTCAAAAACACGTCACCTAGTTAAATAAACGTACCATCTAACGACTGAGACAATGTGATATTATTATACCTCATGTAAATTCGTAATGTTTTCATTGGTTGACAGCCTGTCACGTGTCATTCTACAAATCGTGATGTTCAGTGATGATGCAGTCATATCTTGCCTTGCCGTTGAATAAATGTCATGTACCACGGGCAGAGCGTTGGACATGACATTTATTCCACGGCGACATCTGTCGGACCAAGAGTCAAGAGACCAAGAGAGTTGTCTTTCACAGTTGTCTTTCCGCGCGCGCCAACATACTCCCCGAAACGAAGATGTGCCGGCCTGAAGTGTATACGTCGGCCCGTTGGTGATAGAAAGTGGTGAATGTGATTTGGTAATTGACTGAAATAAATTTGACATCTTTTGAAAAGGTACGTAAGATCACCGAGAACGTTACTCTTCCAAATTATGCGATTGAGTCGACAAACAAGCCGATGTCGAACAGTTGATTTTGACACGGCGTTTTGAAATCAACAACGGTCGCGCAGTGTTGAACACGACATGCTTATTTCACCGTACCATCCTCATTCACATGATTATAAAGTCCCATTTTATTCAAATATGACATTCGGTATAATAAAACAACTATTGCATGTTATAGAGTGGGACATCACGATTTGTCAGCTCTCGACAAATGATGTACAACTCGCGCTGCGCGCTCGTTGTACACCACTTGTCTCGAGCTGACAAATCGTGATGTCCCACTCTATAACATGCAATAATTGTATATTGTTGATAGGGTACGGTTCTGACATATCAACGTAAAAATCAACAAGTTGTCCCACAATTTTTCGCGCCCTTCCCTCCGGCGGAAGTTCACCCTCCGCCGGAAGTTGGAGCAGCCGTTTGGTATGCAGGGTCCTCTATCGAATGAATGGGACTTTTTCAAGTCTCCCGCGTGGATGACGTCAATGACGTAACACAACCACGTGACATAGGAGATACCCACAACACAACGAGAGACAGGTCGCGGGAAAGCAGACGGTTTATTTGTGTCGGCATCTCTTTGAGGCTGAACCATGGTGAATGTTTCATCCTTTCCAAATGATGCATGACACTGAATATATTCTGATGCACAAAGGTAAGGCGATAAAATTGTAAACATTTTCTGCTTGGCGGCAAAACTGCCATAGCAGGCCTATAATTTCCTGGTCGGCATTCAACAATAATATGTAACACGTGGTTCTCTCCTGTACTGTGTTGGACACGAATTGCAAACTCGCCGATTTGAACTTTTCTTGAGGTTTTATCACTCCTAACATAGTGTGATATTTGTGATTTATTCCTGATAAGAGTTTACATTTTAGCTAGAGCTGAAAATGCCTTTTACAACCGACTTTCCATACAACATTTCCTGTTTTGTGTTTCAGCCTTTCGTTTATTTGTACAGCCAGACTGGATTGCTGAACGATTTCATCATCAGCGTCTACAACAACAAGGATTGCATCATCACCTTCAATCAAGCTTGAACGCTTGATTTGGCCCTGGGAGGATTGAAAGAGAGCCTTAACAATGGCGAATGAAAAGAAATCGGGTGATTCTATTGTGAAATTAAAGAAGGAACTAGGCCTACATAATGGTGTGGCAATAATAGTGGGTGTTATTGTAGGCAGTGGGATTTTTGTGTCTCCCAAAGGAGTTTTATTGGAAGCTGGTTCTGTGGGTTTATCACTAACAGTATGGACTCTGTGTGGGATAATTTCCCTGATAGGTGCTATGTGTTATGCTGAACTGGGCACTTGTATACTGAAGTCCGGGGCGGACTATGCATATATCAATGAGGCATTCGGACCCTTGCCTGCGTTTCTGTTTCTCTGGGTTGCGCTGATAGTCATAATTCCCACTGGGAATGCTATTACAGCGTTAACATTTGCCAATTACATCCTTCAACCTCTCTACCCGACCTGTACTGGGGCACCGGATATAGCCGTACAACTTTTAGCAGCTTTATGTATTAGTAAGTATGAGACTTGACCTTTCAAATAAATATCTGACAAATTATCACAAATTGTCCAATTTTTCGAAATGTTCACATCAACAAACCATGATACTGCATGGCCAGGCCCTTGTAAAATTTGGTCCTTCTTGTTTTCACATTGATTTTCGGGTCACACTAATTACACACTGATACAGAACAATGCAGATCGATACTATAGTAGAGAACAGACCGTGACTACAAATGTACAGACCAGTACCCAAATACATGTAGATCACAGATTATGACTTCTAGAATACCGTACATAATTAGTAATCGCAGTGAGTTTATTTTCAAACCGACCGTGACAGTCCAAAAGTTATGCGTTTTTTCATTATATATCATTATTGTCACACTGTCTTCCCCATGCAGATTTCACCATCCAGTGTCACAGCCCGGTCCCTTCTGTCCCGCTCCGCTCGGGCTTTCAGGCAATTCGGCATCAAGTGCATCTCTGAACTGAAATTGATCGTAAGAAATTTTGGCCTATATTATTTATAAGCAGCTATTTCTCATGAAGATAATAGAAAGATTGTGTCTTCTAGAATTCATAATTATATATGATCTGTATATATTTAGCATTTGTCTCTACCAGTGAGTCTGTAATTAATGTGACTGGCACTACACAGGAGCTGCGGAGCACATAAATTTGAAAGTGGGGGGGCTGAAAACTATACCGGCCATGTTAAATGTTGGACTGGTGTTATCTAAGGTAGGACATTGCGATCCCAAAAAGTGGAGCACCCCCCAACCCCCCACTCTGCGGCCCCTGCTACAGATGCGCATTGTGCATATATATATATGTTTGAGAGTCTGAATTAAGCAAATTGAAATTGATGATTGAGTCAAAGTAATTTTGTTCAGTCATACTCAATATATGACACATAATTCCAATGAAAACATGATACAAAGTGCTCTGAAGCAAAGTGAAATTGTAAAACTACCCCAGACATGGGAGAATAGCTAAATGGAGAAGTGACCACTTTATATATTTGCTTATGGTAGCGTATTGTTTTACTCATGAAACCTTACAGTCTAGCTTAAATCCATATTGTTCAAATTATTTTGACAACATATGCCCACTGGTCATGAAAGCCACTTTCAGTGTTAAAAGCTCAGCAAACAATAGCATGTCAGCAATCCTATAGTGAAACAGCTGTTCAACAGTTCACTGACCTACATTTGCATGTTCAAGAGGTAACACAGTAGATAGTCATCTATGTTACATATTAGATGTACATGAACATATGCATCCTTGTTTAGGCCGTCCTTAAAATTATCTGGGTTTCCGGTAACCCGACCGACCCATCAAAAACTGAAAATTGAGGGTCGGCGGTTTTATTTATTTTTTTTTCACGAGAAGAGAAATAAAATCCAAACCTGGCCTGTATTTGCAAGCTAATTCAATTCGTCTATCTTCTACAAATGATTGTTCTCGCCGCTCTAAAATGCATTTTTTTTTCACAATAAAATGTTCGCCGGTCGTTAACAGAACTGAATTCAGCGATACCGGAAGCACATGGCTTGCTTTTGCTTCTTGTCAATGCGAGTGCAGCGAGGTTCCATTCTGGAATCGTTTTTTTTTTCAAATTTACCAAGCATGAAACTCGATAAAAACCACACATATATTGTTAGCTAAGCCTGATTTGATTTCTTGGATGTAAACTTGATATTCTGTCTCAGAATAACGAAGTCGGGAGGAAGAAATAAAAATGAAAAATAAAAAAACACCAACGGAGATTTCCATAAAACGTTGTCGAGAAGCCGCCCAGAAAATATAAAATACTCACAGAAAACCCCTTCAGAATATATGATTCTTTGGTATAGTTGAAGTACAGAAGCTCAATTTATATTTCCAAAGTGCGGGTTTCGATGAAATCCGCTAAACAAACTTTATTTTCAAATTTCTGTCGAGCTTCTGCGCCACGTAATTCCGTCGCGACGAGATAACATGACATGACATCACTCGCTCGAACCGGGACTATTCATTCTCAAAGAGAGCCGTGTCTACCCGCGAACTACTTCCTGTATTAGATAACTCGCTTTTACGGCCAAGTATACATACCGACAATAATTTGTTCGCGATTGATATGCTCCGAAACGGAAAGAGTCATTTCCCAATTATATAGCCCACGTTATGTTTAGCAATTCGCTTCTAACTCGGCGGAGTCAGCAGGTCAATGACAAGCCGGATACAGACAAAAATCATACGCCGCCTACTCACCCCCCAAATTTTGGGGGGATGGCTCCCATTTACGCGTGAGACTCTTTCTCGCAGTAGGGAGTCTCGCGAGACGAGAATGGACCCAGTTGAAGGGCTCTGGCCAATGAGCGCTTCGATGTAGGTCACGTTACCACGCTTGTCCAATCAAGGTAACCGATATAGGATCGGCTGTTACCGTTACTAGAGAAACGGGGAAAACACCCCTTGCAGTTTTTCGATGTTATCGTCTGTTTGATTGGCCATCGGTCGAAATCACGCCTTCAATCAGAAGCTACAAGGAATTCCCTTTCCAATGAGACGTCATACGCCCGAAATGGCGGACGAAAAGTCGGAAAAGACCAGGGAGAAAGGCAGCTGAAAAACCAAGATTTTCCGCTGTAATTCCTCATAATTCGCCATTTTCGACCGCAATTCTACCAAAATACTGTAGTCTCTTCAAATAAATTTTATTTACGCTGACAACATCGGCGATTTTGCTATAAAATGCGGTCGAATAGCATTGACTAAACAAGTTGGAATACATTGATATGTTAGGCCAGTCACCAACAAACGAAATTAAATATTTTTGTTCATGAAATCCGGATTTAAAAAAAAAAGTCAGCATTTCTCCTCGTACATCATACCAAAGAACTTAGCAGCATAACAGTTAAAAAACAATCATATAACCCTCGTGTCGACGACATCGACACTTCTCGAGGTCTTACAGTCAATCGTGCAGGATGTCGAGGCAGAAATAGAAACCATAACGGTTTCTAGATTGAATGCGGACTCATCGACATCGTTTAGTTGCGACTCTGGCTTGACAGTTGGTGATCTTCTCCAACTGGACGGAGAAATACGACTCCTGGCCTTTGTGGTATTGTTTTTCCTTTGTCATGTTAATGGACAAAACTTTCCAACATATACCCAAATTGAGATTTGTAGTGTCGTAGGTGTCAGATTGAACTCCACTTTCAAATGTGCCTATCAGAAAAAAAATAAAAAAAGAAGAAAAAAATTGCCTACCTACCCATCTTTTGCAATGGTCCGTTACCTGAAACAGGCATATTTTTAAGGATGGCCTTATATACAAGAAGAAAGAGGGTCCATGGAAAGAGAGATATGTAGACTGGGCGGGTGATTTTTCTTGGCTGGCGAAGGCTAGGACAGGGTCGTTGGCCACAAGGAATAGGATGAAACGAAGTCTGGAAGAGAAAAGGTGTAAAACGTGTGGGGTGATGGAAGATATGAAACATGTCTTGTTATATTGTGAAAGGTACAGGGCAAGGAGGGACGAGTTGAGGGGTCAGTTGATAGCTTCACATAAGGAAATTAGATGGGGAATGATAAGTGGGGATGATGAAGACCTAGCCTTATCAGACTTGTTGGGGCTTGGTGGTAATACTTTGGATAAGACAGAGAGCCCTATGGTATCCAACTTTGTACAGGATGTGTGGACCATTAGAGAGGATATTGAGGGGTTGGGGGAGGCAGAACTGCTGTAGAATGTTAATGTGACAAAACTTTACACTGGGTGCAATGTGAAGGATTACTTTGTAAAACGGCTCAACAGTGGAAAGCTGGAGAGGACGGGGAACAATAGGATACGGTACTTGAAAATTTAGGACACAAGGACGAGGATTACTAGGGTGTTGGGGGCAGGAACAATTATTAAAGAAAGTGGGTTGGAGAGAAATTCGATGGGTGATATATTAAATGTTGAGTGAATGGGGAGGCTGAGTGGCTATTGGGAGATTTAATTATGAGTGTCCATGGTGATAATTAATCAAAGTTGCCACTAACAATCGGTCCGAGAAGAGAGAATGAGGGGGCTTGACAGATGGAAATATTATGTGATACTCTGTAGTTATGGGAATTAAGTGAAGGTATATTGTGTAATAGGAATGTAGGGATTAAACAGTATCTATGTGACACTGTTAAGAGGGATCATGTGTAGGGCGGGTTGGGGGAAACGGGTTGCACGGCGTGTTCGCATGACCTGTGCCCATCGCGGTACATCCATCCATCCATCCATATGCTGTAAATGTGTCAGTAACAGATAGTAATCTGAAGTTTGATGCCAAATATTTAGCATTTATCTAACTATGGAGCCTAATAATATAGTAGACTCCATGGATATCTAACCATGGACCACTGTCTAACAACATGATCCATGCACTATATATGTGGAAAAATATTTTGTTTTGCCTTGGGAACACGAGAAAACAATTCCCTGTGAATGTTCGACACATGTGCATATAATAATATTGAGGAACTGCACAGATTACACATACTAGAGGTGAAATTGCCTGCTATGTGGGCACATACACTCTATTTGACCTACAAGTCATATTCATAGCAATCAACAGTGAAGCCTCAATTCAGCCATTTACTGTAAGTATATAATCACTCCATGCATAAAAATGGGCTGGCTGGTAGGAATATATGTCATCATTTTCTATTCCAGTCATTTTGCTTTAATTCTATGTGAAGAATGCCTTAAAAGCAGGATAAAAAAAAAACAAAGACGTTTGCATTCTAAGTGGTGAAAGAGAAACCGAAAGGCCTTCACCAGCAGTTACCGATATTACCCAAATATCTACCAAGAGCTTTCCCATCTAGGTAATATGATAGGCCAGAAATGGCTATCTATTTGCAGGACATGTCTTGCAGAAAATTGGCAATGTCCTGCAGTTTTTCAGTCAGTTCACGCATATTTTAATTATGTGCCGGACAATTCTTGACAAATGTCCTAGGTAAGTCTTTGGTGAACATTTCAACCCCTGTAGGCTACATTGTGAACTGTATTGTTATGCCATGTACATGTATTACTGTCAGAGTATCTGTCTCACATTACGATGGAGGCCAATGCTCTCATCATCTGAACATGATTTGTGCATTGTTATTTTGCAATTTCAAAGGAAATCTTTGCAGAATCCAAAAAAGACTTCATTACCTCGGCATCGCATGTTAATTTCAACGCACAACCTCGGCATCGCATGTTATTTTCAACACACAATGACGTTGAGTTTACAATGTTGTAACATTGCGACTGGCCTATATGACTTCATATAAATCCATATGTAACATGCAAAATTGTCAAGGCAAAATTTGTTTTGGTGAATTTGACCCACGTTCTGGTTGGATTTTCATGAAATTCCAGGATAGAAATGCACAAATCATGTTCAAATGATGGGCAAAATTTCATTTCTGTGAATTAAATTTTTTGGATATATTGTCAAAAATCCCATTCCATCGTAATTGGGAGACAGACAGTAGTACTAATTACATTGAAGAACATGATATTTTCAAAAAAGATTTAGTTATCTGGAGCATTCTACATATTGTCTCGGCAATCACATACATGTCTTTAATATCAGTTCATCTGTCGTATATGGGTGTTTATATGCTAAGGTGTAACAAATATGGGACACTGAAGCTCAAAATATAAAATAGACTACAGCTCTTCTTCTTTACATTATTTGATGGCGATATCTCTCAGCTATATTAAAATTATAGAGTTAACATAGTCTTCAAGTGTGTTAGTATTCTCAGACCTGTTTTAGTACAACATCACTAAAAATGTTGGACAAACACAGGACGGAAAATGGGGGGGGATAAAACAATACATAATAAGGGAATAGAAAATGGATTTCTACTGCAAGGGGACTTTTAGGACAGTATTTTACATATACATGTATGAACACTTTAAGTGTTTGATTTGAAAAATTTAACGTATCTGTGAAGAAATTAGTACAAAGCATGAAAAAGTGTCGGACAAACAAAGACGGAAAAAGCTGATGGAAACGTATCTTTTTTTAAATTAATAGGCACTTAATTGAAATAAACTATGTCGAAAATTATAAAGTTATGTGAAGAATACAAGGTTCTTTAACTTGATATGAAAATAAGTTATTTACTATTTTTAAAAATATGCCTTTATGCTCCAAAATAGTTGGACAAACTAAGACGGACAATGTTAAACAAATGGGGAGGAAAACCTGTCCGTCTTTGTTTGTCCGACATTTGAAAATACTACAATTATGAATACCACAAACCAAACAGTGCTTAGGTACAGAGAAGAAATGACTGTGTATCACTATAACAAGTGTGTATTTTGATGGTCTGCTCTGAATATGCACTCAGAATATGCTGAAAATTTACTTATGTGTCGGACAAACGAGGACGGATTATGTCGGACGAACACTGGCAGGCAATGAAGACGGACACTGCATTTTGGTAGTGTACATGGAATGGAAGCATAAAATTTGGGGCATGTGTCACCCATCACACAAGCAAGGGGCATCACAAACCCCATGAAATATTACTGCAAATAAAGTTAATTAGCGTAATTAGTATGTCGGACGTAACATAAGATGGAAAATCTGAAGATTTTTGATAAATCTAATTTTTTTTAAATATGTGTTTTCATTTGTCAGGAACTTTAGGCCGTTGTTAATTAATTCTTTGTTTCTCGTAACCTTGCTTTTGAAAACAGACATGCTGAGGGCGATAATTATTAATTATTAATTATTACCTAGCGAGAAAGAAAAAAAATACTAAAACAAAACTTGGGATGCAAAATTTGAAAATATAAAACCTTTTACTGGACTAGATTTATCAAACAAAACCTCTGCTAGAGGAACAGTGACCTGCTAATTAAATGAATAATGCATACATAATAACCATTATTAAAAAGAAATCACAGATCACAATCCATAGACATGACATAAAATACATTATGTGAGGGGTCATATATGGAGCGAATTTAGAACTGGTTTCCATCAGATTAGTACTGGCTCACAATATTAAATCACCATTCACCAAAGCAACCATAAATAATAATAATATTAATCCTAATTTTTTAGGATTCATAAATTTTACTATAATACAGCTGTCCTAAGCAAGTCACTGGTCAACAACAACAACAGCTTTGGTCTAATCATGATGCCTTCTTCTGATTTTCAGTCAGTAAAGACTTGGAAGAGAAGTCTTTCTTCTCTTCCAAGTCCGCCACTGTGGATTCTTGATCCATGGCACGGAGTGATTTATAGATTTATAGAATTTATTTGCTGATTACAAGCGCCCATATAAGGCAGGAGAATCATCGACGAAAGTTTCAAATCTGCCTTGGAAAGAAAACGCTCGATGGCAAAGCTGGCGGTCGTCTTCTCAGAGAATAGGAAAGTTGTGAATTTAACATAAAACTGACCGTTTGTTGAAGCTATCGTGGCTCCGTTGGCCAAAATCGTTTTGATCAACACCAGGATGAATGCGATCAACCATGCCAACATGTCTAAATTCATTGCGCGGTGTACGAGGAACGAGAGGGGTGTATGATGAACATACTTCCGTTTGATTTGAGAACTCCGAGCGCAAATCAATATCTAGTTTGCAGACGAATAGTTATACTTCTTCACTTCTCAATGCATATTTCGTTAGATTACATTGTGGATGTTCAGTTTGTTGTTATTTACTGTTTTTGCGATCAGACAAACTACGGAATTGAGACCACAGAATTTCCTTCCGGAGCTCCGACTGGAAAACATAATGACGTAGCTTAGAGGATTCCCAAGAAAGTTTGCCGTTTCATTGGTCAGTTTATGGGGAATCCCTTGAACTGCACAACAGGTGGCGCTGCAGTGCCCTTCGAAGGGATGGTACAAAGAGACGGCTTTACGAAACTTGTTACGACAATCTCGGTATTTTACGAGCAATTTAATCACTGGAGAGCGCTGCTTCGCGAAATCAGAACTCATTATAGGCATTTTTTTTTAGCGATCAGTACCAATAATTAATACAATGCGTAATTATTGCTTGCAAAAATACTGATGCGGGCGGGTTACGGGAAACGAACCATTAATTAACAGCGGCCTTACATTCATGAAAAGACAGAAGGGGCATAACTTTCATTTTAATAAGGTTGGCATCATTAACTATGTAGTTGTGAGTATTTAGAGATCTCCACAATGAGGGCTTATTGGAGGACGGAAAATGTTACGTCCAACCGTGGTGGTTAGGACCTTAACATTCTTTTGTTAAATCACACTTTCGCCACTTTAATTGTGCATCAATTTCTACCTTTAGATCCATTCCACCTAGTGACTACAAAGAAAGTCATCTTCTATGTGTATTATTACATATAAAAGCATCTTTTGGATGTCACCATGGTGTATGTCACAATCTTGGTGCAAATATTGGCCTCAAATCAAGCTTAATTAAGTTAATTAAAAACAAATAATTTGAAGTTGAACCTGTTATTATCTTTTCTATCTCCACAACACTCAGACAAAATAGTGGCATTTCCAGAAGTGAAAATTTCTTCATATGTAACTGTAATAAGTGACTTCAACATGAAGCGCCTGTTTGTTACACCTTAGCATATTAGTACCCATATATATATGTACATACATGTATAACAGGCTCATTGAAATAAGTGGCAACCTGTCATTCAGGTTGCCAGAAGGTTGCCACTTTCAAGTAACCTGTCTTAGGTCCCCAGGTCATACATGTAACCTTGATCATGCTGATTGATAAACATGCCAATTAAAGACCTCTCATGTTGCTACCTATTATACTGTAACCACCTAGTACATGTAGTATGGACAGGTTACCATTTCTGATCCTTACTTCCAGCCCTGTATAACGCCATTGTCACTTGATTGATTGTTTAGCATGACCAGCCCTCATCTATATTTTGAGGGCAAATAATTAAAATAGATTTTCATTTTCATGAGTAAAACTTACTCATTTTCTTCATATTTGTATATAATTAGTTTGCAATTTAATAATTAATAATTAAAGCATCTAGCATGTATTTAATAAATCAAGGTCATGCTAAACAACCAATCAAATGACAATGGCCTAATGTTGGAAAACATAATTTGGATGTTGCTTAGCTATTGAATGGGGTATCTGATGCTTGTACTCAGTCATTCTGAGCATGCCACACATACAGCTCCGGCACATAGTGCACAACATCAGGTTATCTGTGGACTTCACAACACCAGGGTCGCACTAAATACAGACCGGTACAGACCAATACAGACCGATACTTGTAAAGGACAGACCGATACTAAAAACATACATGTACAGACCGATACCTATATCCTAGATTACGACCTCAAGAAGACATAATTGTTAATTTGTGATATTTTCTCGAGAAAACTGTTGAAAGCGTAAAAGGTCAATTCCATGCTACTTGGGACAAATAGCAAAAAATAAAAGTTTCTTAAATATGCTACATGTATTTGGTGACCAATTATTATTGTTGGTGTTTTACTTGACATATATTTAAATTTTCCCATGAATAGCTCCAGCACAGTCTAACCTGAAGCATTTTTTAAACCTAATAAAGAATTTCCATTTTTTGGCCGGAAATTAAACTCTAAATTGCCCTAATTGTTTTCCTGTGTTGTAGTAATTGTAATTGAGAAAACTGTTAATATTTCTAACCAATGGACCATTGTGACTTGTCAAAAGTCATTGGCTTTCATGAGTCTTAAGTAAATAATGTCCCTGAAGCCAAATGTTAACCGAAGTTGTGCTGATGTAACGTGAGTGACAAAATATGCATTTCTTTTGACTATCTCTTCAACAGTTTTTAATGCAATTTAGCTGCTTTCATCTCAGCATCTGTCGGGTATTTATAACATATATACGAAGAATTATGATCATACACTTGACACTTAGTGCTAGTCAGCTCGCTGAAGTTGGTAACGTGAGTGACGATGTAACGTGAGTGACAATATGTAACGTGAGTGACAGGAGATGGCTGAAGTCACTGATGTCATCAATTGCAATTGGTGCAATAACAGGGGTGTAGAACATTTCGTTCTCTCTTGGAGGCTTTGCAGATCGAAGCACTACCTTCTTGGTAGCTATAAACAACTTAACTGAACTTGATTTAAGACCTCATATGAGTGAATACTTGAGGTTAATAAAATCCATGTCCGGAATAGATTTTTGAATTCTAAAATGATATGTCCAAGAGTGGTTTCAAATGATATCTTTTAATACAGAAACATAAGCCAGTCAAATAGTTCTTTGATGACCTAATGAACTAGAAATATCACACAAAATAAGGAATCAAATTATTAGGCGAGGCACCTGAAGTTACCAAGAGAAAAAACTACGTCTGATACTGGAATCACTGTTTGGGCTGAAACAGCCATGTGAAATAGGCAGGAGTTGTATTTCTGAAATAGGGTGGTCACAAGACCGAAGTTAAACATCACTATCGCTAAAAGGGAGTATCATCAAAAGTCAAATTCAGTAAGCAGTATAGGCATACTTTCAGCAGTTCCTTAGAAATAATATAAGGGCTGCAAATACGGGGAATCGAACTTGGGGTTACTTCCGAAGCTCTATACGCAATGCTATGTTAGAGTTCCCTTAGTTGAATACAGGCATTATCAGTTGAAGTAAGCAGCAGGCAAACTTTTCAGTACTTTTCCAAGAAATGTTAAGGCAGCAAATACTGTCAAACCTGGGGAATCGGACATAGGGTTAGTTCCGAACTGCTAAATGCAAAACCATGTTAGGGTTACGGTTTCCTTAGGTGAACACCTAGGGAGTATCAGTAACTTATAGTAAGCAGTAAGGCCGTTGTTAATTAATTCTTTGTTTCTCGTAACCTTGCTTTTGAAAATAGACATGCTGAGGGCGATAATTATTAATTATTACCTAGCGAGAAAAAAAAAAAAAAAAATACTAAAACAAAACTTGGGATGCAAAATTTGAAAATATAAAACCTTTTACTGGACTAGATTTATCAAACAAAACCTCTGCTAGAGGAACAGTGACCAGCTAATTAAATGAATAATGCATACATAATCACCATTAAAAAGAAATCACAGATCACAATCCATAGACATGACTCTTTGACATAAAATACATTATGTGAGGTGTCCTATATGGAGCTAATTTAGAACTGGTTTCCATCAGATTAGTACTGGCTAACAATATTAAATCAGCCTTCACCAAAGCAACCATAAATAGTAATAATATTAATCCTAATTTTTTAGGATTCATAAATTTTCCTATAATACAGCTGTCCTAAGCAAGTCACTGGTCAACAACAACAACAACAGTTTTGGTCTAATCACGATGCCTTCTTCTGATTTTCAGAGTCAGTAAAGACTTGGAAGAGAAGTCTTTCTTCTCTTCCAAGTCCGCCACTGTGGATTCTTGATCCATGGCACCGAGTGATTTATAGATTTATATAATTCGTTTATTTGCTGATTACAAGCGCCCATATAATGCAGGAGAATCATCGACGGAAGTTTCAAATCTGCCTTGAAAAGAAAACGCTCGATGACAAGCTGGCGGTCGTCTTTTCAGAGAATAGGAAAGTTGTGAATTTAACATAAAACTGACCGTTTGTTGAAGCTATCGTGGCTCCGTTGGCCAAAACATTTTGATCAAAACCAGGATGAATGCGATCAACCATGCGGACATTTTTACATTCATTGCGGGGTGTACGAGGAACGAAAGGGGTGCATGATGAACATACTTCCGTTCGATTTGAGAACTCCGCGTGCAAATCGATATCTAGTTTGCAGACGAATAGTTATATACTTCTTCACTTCTCAATGCATATTTCGTTAGATTACATTGTGGATGTTCAGTTTGTTGTTATTTACTGTTTTTGCGATCAGACAAGCTACGGAATTGAGACCACAGAATTTCCTTCCGGAGCTCCGACTGGAAAACATAATGACGTAGCTTAGAGGATTCCCAAGAAAGTTTGCCGTTTCATTGGTCAGTTTATGGGAAATCCCTTGAACTGCACAACAGGTGGCGCTGCAGTGCCCTTCGAACGGATGACGGCTTTAAGCCCGGCGCACACGACAGCTATCAGCTGAGCTGACCGCCTCAATTGCCGGTCAGCTCAGGGGCTAGCTCTCGTGTGCGGGCAGTTTTTGGTGAGTTTTTGGCCTCGCGAGGCCGGGGGGAAAATATCAAACTTGTTTGATAATTTCGCCTCGCGAGGCCAAATCCTCAGCGTGTGCGGCGAACGCAAGCCAACAGCTCAGCAGTTTTACCGGACCGGCCAATGAATCGCATGTTATTTTCACTCGATTCATACGCTCGACTCTTCAAAATGGACTTGAAGAAGACGTTATGCGGGAACTGAAATCAATTTCTTGAAACTTTTGCTCACCGTGTGCGCTGAAACAACAAGAGAGCTAGCCGCTGAGCTGACAGGCAATTGAGGCCGTTAGCTCAGCTGATATCTCTCGTGTGCGCCGGGCTTTACGAAACTTGTTACGACAATCTCGGTATTTTACGAGCAATTTAATCACTGGAGAGCGCTGCTTCGCGAAATCAGAACTCATAGGCATTTTTTTTTAGGGATCAGTACCAATAATTAATACAATGCGTAATTATTGCTTGCAAAAATACTGATGCGGGCGGGTTACGGGAAACGAACCATTAATTAACAGCGGCCTAAGTGGTCAAGTCTGAGACACACTGTTTATTACACCAGCCACCAGGGAACAAATTATTAGGAAGTTGAGCAACCCAGTCCCTGTGGATATTTCACATTTTCAGAATGGCACTGAATGAACAGAGCTACATTACTTGATTGTAATAATCAAAGAGATTCAAAGAGATTTTATTAAGCAACAGAGGTTAAATGCATTCCCATTTGTGTGTTCAAATTTGTGCAACAACTCAAAAAGGATCTAGTTCAGTTTGACAAATCAATTGTACTGTTCAAATGTTGCTAACATTTTGAGGAAGTACTGAATACATGTATAATAAAGCAAACTTTGACTGAATGATGTGGAAGGGATGTCTACATATAATCGCTATTTACATGTACCGGTATTAAAGAATCTTTGATCATTACATGAGTATCATTTCTCCTATAGCTTGATAATTGTATAAGCTTATATGCCATAATCCAAACATATGCACGATTTACCAGAGGTTTTGGTAATGTTATAAGACAGAATGTATCACTTCGTGACATAATTGACTGGAAATAATCACTGGACATGAATTTCCAATGATCAATGGGGCTTCATATCCCCCAGTCATATTGTAAACTGAAAACAATCACTTTGTTTTGTTGTTTGAAATGTTATTTCTGAACAAAAAACAATAAGTCTTCTTATTGAGATTCATTGAATTGTACAGTAACGTGAGTGACGTAACGTGAGTGACGCAGGTTTCTTGTCGTTTGGTGCTGATGACAGCTAATACACTTATAATTTTGACTTAATAATGTTACTGCTGCTTAGATGTGGTGGCTGCCCAATTATGGAAATGGTTGTTTGTTTATTGAAAATTAAAGCCAGAGCTAATTTCCAGGATAAAGTTGGTACTAAAATTTTCATGTCCTTTTTCATGTAACGTGAGTGACGAGTGCTAAAACTTCACTTGGATACAGGCCTTCATACAAATTTGAACAATATTTATTTGTTGGTGTACACTGTGGCCAGGGCTGCCAGCATGCACAGTATGTCCACTTATAATTGATGACTTGAAGATTGACAAGCAATTATATATCTGAAAAAGACTAAAAGTGTAACGTGAGTGACGTGGAATTGACCAAAACAGTGTAGCAATCAGCTTCCCGCTAGGCCCTATGGGAGCGGCACACGGCCGATTCGCCCGCCTGGGTCGTCCGGCCAGCACCTTCCATGCACCGACTCTCCCGGCGGAATAGAATATACTTTATTACTCTCAGACCAGATTACCTGGTATAAGGGGGACAGTTACAGTCACTTGGTGGACAGGGTATTCAAATAGAAATTTAGAGTAAATAACCACGTGCATGTACTTCAAACATCTTAATGAACACGATCTTCAATGTGAAAATACAATACTTCTACAACAGTTCCTGCTAGATTCTTATCTGCGAGAGCTAAACATAACAGATACTTGATAAAGAAACCTACTTAAATTAACTAAACCATTCCTTGAAGGGTTGTTAAATAAGTTGTATGTCTTGTCATGATCTCTTGGGTATTTACAGTAATATTGCGGAATGTATTTACTTCTCATGTCTGATAGACTAGTACAATGATATAGAATATGTTGTTCATTGCCTACCTCTGCTGTGTTACATAGTGTACAAAATCGGTTCTAACGAGGGACTCCTGCCCAGCGGCCTGTTTCGATCGGAAGTCTGTGATTTGATGTTCGAAATTTCAAAAATGTTTGCCTGAGCATTGGGGGTATGGCAATAAGATAGTTCTCAAGATCTATGTTATTTTTGACAACTTTATAAAATTCTGTTTTGGATAGATTTTGAACTTGATCATTCCATTTTTGGAGAAATTCCGTTCCGGTTCCGCTGGTGTGACAGTGTATATGCAAGAGCAGTAGATACTGCGATAGATTCTACAAATTAAAACAAAGAACTCGCTTTTCATGAGCAGCAGTGATACCATTATTAATATGTGGTTATTATACAACGTTAATATTGTATGAAATTGATCAGACACGAAATGACAAATTACGGTACATGAAGTGACAGATGGCAGTAAAAACCTATATTTATGGGCGTAGAATGGCATATTATTGGAACAATAATTCGAACAGATCGAATAAACGCAGTTTATTCCTTATTCACATTTATGCGTTATCATGATTTTTTTCTATTACAATAATGCATATGAAAATACATATTAATGAATGTTTAAATCATCAAGATGTTGTAGCTATATATTATTGACAAAAATGAAGGTTTTTTTTTCACGAAATAGCACAAGCTGTGGATTTCAGTTTCATGTGATAACAATAATAATAACGCAATCGCACTGAAACTTTCACATATTGTGTACATACTTATATTTTCTCTAGCCGTTACATTAAAACATAACTATTTTTAGGACATTTTATTTTTTCGATTTCAACCGCACCAGGTAGAGGCCAAAATCCCGCCTTATCATACCATCACCTCTACATATGAAATATCAGAAACCGCTATCTCTTTCCTGGATGTTACTATATTCAAACGACCAAGATACATAAAAAATCACATTTTGGATGTGAAGTGTTTTACAAAACCTGCTGATACATTTCAGTATTTACATCGAAATTCAGCACATCCGCCGTCCAGTTTCAAATCCTTTATGAAAGGGTAAACTATAAGATATGTACGCAATTGCAATAATCCCGCAGACTTTCGTCATAAACTGACTGATTTCAGAGAATAGCTGACAAAGCGCGGCTATAACAGTAAGGAAATAATATCTCAAACGAAGGATTGTTCCCAAATAGAACAGAGATCCTAAAGGGAAGAATAAAAAAAGAAAAAACATAAAGAAAAGACCCATCCGTTTCATCAGCACCTACCATCCGGCGATGAAATATATAAGGCAAATCCTGTTGAAATATTGGCAATTTATCAAATCTTCCGAATCACGCACAACGAAAGTCTGGGAAAATCCAGTAATTGCATACAGAAGGGGAAAGAATTTGACAGAAATGTTGAAGAAATAAAAAATATGAACATTGTAAATTGATACGTTGGACTCCTGATGAGGGTTGACGTGTAGTTATTTTGCTAAAATAACTCGAATAAACCTGAAACACTTTTCTGCATTCAACTTTATTCGTGCTCAACATGCTCCTATAATATCATGTATGTGTGATATATATAAAGAGAATTTAGAGCTGGAGACAGTGTCGAGTCGGGCTGAGCACCGTGATTCTATAGATGTGTTTACGGTCAATTACTTCCACAATTTGCTCTTTATATGCTAATGCCGGGCGAGTCGGGTCGGTGCGCTGGGCGAGTCTGGCGGGCGAATCGACCGTGCGATTCGGCCGTGCGACGCGCTTAACGTAACAGGCGCAGCTAATTGCGATACCGTTTTGCGCTAAAACAATCGTTTTTTTATGAGAAAATCCCACAAAGTACTAATTATATATTCTAGAAGTCGTAATCTATGATACATACATGTAGGTATCGGTCTGTATGTTTTTAGTATCGGTCTGTCCTTTATAAGTATCGGTCTGTAATTAGGGTGCCCGCAACACCAGGTATATCATAAATATATGGGCCATTTTCATGAAACCGTACAAATAATGGTAAAGACAAATCTAAAATTTAATTTGTGCATTATTCAAGACCTTGTAGGCCACGAAGACTGTTTTCCTGTCAACCAAGCTAGAGTCACTGTACTTTACCCCCCAAAAATGGCTAGAAAAGTTTTTACCCATTCTAGCCCATGTTATTATCAGGTGACCATGATGGTTAAGACATATTTGGAACGGTAAAGACATTGTATTCAAGACCATTTTCTTTCAACTAACCAGTTAGTTTTATTTTTCTTAATGCAAGTCAAGCTGCCTTTTGCTAAACATTCTATTGCTGTTTTTCAAGTTCCAAGAAAATTTATAATCAGATTTTCACTTCAATTTTCTCAATAACTGTATGAGTTGGCAAAGAAATTCTTTAGCTAGTCCTTACTGTAAATATTCCTGTCTTGACCGTTATGGCATTTTATAATGGTACATGTAAAGACAAGTTTGAATAACGGTAAAGACAGATTATGTCAGCATGAGGCAGGCTGAACTGGATTAGTGTGTCTTTCATGGTGAATTGTATACACTTTAAGATTTCTTGTGCTTTGTTTGGTAACAATCATAAATAACTTAAATGACATACCTCACTAACGGTAAAGACAGACAATAAGTGCGACACAGACTTTTTCTTTCAAATTTATGGAAAAGATGTGCTCTGTTGCCACAAGGCTGCAGGGAAAAAATTACTGCCCACACCCTGGTACTTTTAACAATGACACTGCCCACACCCTGCAGGGCCATATCCAGAGCCATTTCGATACCTGTTAAGAGGTATGGGCGCCCAAACTTTACAGACAATTTTAATGCTTTTTACATAAAAATGTGCCCAAATACATACAAATGCGCACAAAAAAAGGCAACAAAGGCAAGAAAGGGTGTCCCCAAATCAACTCTGGATATGGCCCTGCCCTGGTTCTTTTAACAATGACATTTCTTGTGCTAAATTTCTCCAAAAAACTTTCCTGATAATGATAAAGACAGTTCAATAAATCCAATCTTTTTGTAATATTTTTCACATGTCAAGATATGTGAAATGAACAGGACTTTGTATTCTCATATATTTTACATAATAGTATCCAACAGAAAGATTCTCTTTATTACATATCGATACTGTGTTGTTTAAAAATTATTAACCTTCAAACTGCATAATGTGCATTTATGATAATATGATACAATGATAATGGTAAAGACAAATTCATTTTACAATAGAGAAAAACTATAAAATGTTTAATCATCTGACATGGCTGTGAAATGTGAAATAAACAAGTGAGAAATGACTACATTGTAATCAAAACCTGCGGCAGTGGCAATAATACAGTGAAAGGCATATCAGCAGAGGTAGTGGTAATTGTATAAAAAAAGCGCCATCTGCCAGTGTTTTCATGCCAAGGGAAGTAATTTCCAACTACTAACCCACAATTGTAGGAATTGCGTAATAGGTCTGATGTCATATATATTCACTTTCCCCGTTCAAAATCCAACGATTTTGGCTGGTCCGCTTCGTCTATGACAGACGAACTCACAATGATCGCTTTGGCAATGTCTTGGTACAAGTATCGTGTATGCCAAGTTTCAAAGCATTCGGTTCCCCTGTTGATTTATGCAAATCAAAAAGGCTTTCAATTATTAATAAATTTCAAGGATTTAGTCATAGCGCGAAAATATACGCTCTTTAGTCTCCCTTCTCGCTTACTTTGCCGAGCAAAATGGAAAATTTATCTTTTCTTCAAAGTTAATTTTCAATGAATTTAGTATCAGGTCTATCACTTTGATCTGTGACACTATGGAATGGGGTTGAAGGATTTATCGAACTGTACAAGATGTATAATGACACTTTTTACTATTCAAATTGAGGCCTGTGACAGTCCTGATATTCGATATTTGACAACGAGGTCAAACAGATCACTTGTTAGTATCTACTAATATATGATGTGATTCCATTCGTAAAACTGATTGACAAAGTAACGTACAGTACGTGAAAGAAATGAACTCAATACTGGGATGACATGATGTTAACATCATGACAACCCGATTCTGTCACGATGTTAACATGATGATAACCCGATTCTTGTCCTGATCTTGACCCAGTTTTGTCCCGGTCTTGTTACAGGGACGACATCGGGACAACATCGGGACGACTTCGGGACAACATAGGGACAGCATCGGGACGACATCGGGACGTCATGTTGTTATCTCCGAATTACAATCGTTTACGTGACATGTGAATAGAGGCAATTGCGTTAATGTTTACACTCGTTTGGTTCGGTTATTAAAATATGACCGCAAAAATTTTAAACCGCAACGAAGTTTGAACGAATTATGACCAGAATATGAACGGAGTTTGACCGGAACGAAATGAACCGAACGGAGTGAGCAAAGTTTGGACTCCCGCAGTGCCAGTGGACTGCCAGCTGCTGCCGTTAAACGTTAATCGTCCGTACATGTTTGCCTGTGAATAAAGTTGGATGACTGACAGAATGGCTCGGAAACCCGTATAGTTAAATGTTTACAAAATGTACTGATTGAAATTTGTTGATTGGTTTGGTTTGGCGAAAAGCCCCACTTGATCCAAATGTGCGAACTTTGACCCTGCAGAGCTATGCCCCTGAAAACAGCCGCACCACGTACTCCTACCCGTGCGGCGCTTTTAGTCTGATCACCTACTGTTCACTTCCATAGTCTACCGAATTTGTGATTGCAGATGAATTGATTTTCAAAATACTATAACTACATGGCTTGTTGTCCCAAGATTCTGTTATAGTGCCGGCTTTTGTTTGTTTGTGAGACGAATGAATAATTTTTTTTGTACTCAGAATTAAGAGTCCACCCGCAATACATAACAACGGAATAAAATAACAACATTTCACATGGGTACATGCAGATCTAATCCCAATTACGAAGTTAGAGTATATTAACCAATACAATAATAGTAACACTTTAAATTAAGCCTAGAGCTCAAATTAACAAAAAATTAATCCCGTTTTGCGAGATATGAGAAAATATAAAATACCACATACCTTGAAATGGAATCTTTAGTACTTCCATTTCTGCTCTCGTTATTTATTATTTAATTATTTATTTTAATAGCTAGTGCTACAAAAGATCTCAAATGAACGAAGAAATAAATGTACCGTGAAATTTAAATGAAACATTGATTTGATGGACAGCGAAATCCGAATGGGAATTAAGCGGGCTACAATTTCAATCAATCAAAAATCGAAATGTAATCAGGTGGGTCTAACAAAAGGAAAAATAGTTGAGAAAATACTTAATTAATATTATCCTGGATGGTATTAAAAAGATTCGTTCTCATCGAGGCGTACATTCCGAAGATGTTTTTCGTCCTCAATACAAATGTGTTGCGGAAACCTGTGGCTTAGGGAGCGTATCAATATTAAGAACGTTCACCCACTTCTAAGGAGGAATGGCGTCAGAAAATGAACTGGTGTGCTCCTGAAGAAAAAGAACGTTCGATAGTTCAGAAATGAACTCGGGTGCGTTCATTCTCAATTTGAACGTTCATATTTTAGCGTCCAAAATATATTTGAACGTTCATATTTCAGAGTCCAAAATATAAACGAACGTTCACTGCTTGAACGTTCTTTCTTGTTAATACCACCAAATGTTCGTTGGTGAGATTTAAGAGTGCGTGTAGACATTGAACAGGCGAGTTTAATTTGGATGCCCCGCAACAAAAAATGAAAAAATATCAATGTACGCCGTCATAAAGATTTTATGCTGTCTAGTTTAGCCATATCACGTGCGGTATATAAAACGGCAATGTATTTCCTTATGTTTGATGTGCGCAGGTTTTGTCACACTTTTGCTTACCCAAGAATCAAGAACTTGCGGGATGTTTGGACTTGAAATTAAAGCATTTTCCAAGGACTGAAACGCTGCCGTTGTCGATTCATATTGAATTTTGCTGTTTCAACTATAATTATATCTAAATAAACGATCGTTAATGATCGATCCCATTTTTGGGGAGATTTATGATGGGATCT